>QKQZ01048214.1:0-13114 GCA_003595255.1 Solenopsis fugax
TCGCCCTCGCTGTGCCCTCGCGGCTCGCAGCAGACACGCACATTCCGATCTAATTCAATTTCCAATCAACAGCCAATCAATTGATTCGAATTCGGTATACAGAGCGGTCGCTGCGCGTTCGGGACCTGCATGCCTATGAGGGCCGCCCGCCCGACCGCCGTACCACCGGGCACGTACCCCGTAAAAGTAGAGAATTAGCTTTTTACGTCTCGTAATTCCACGGTACTAAGTGGAACGGAGATACACTGTCGGTATTCTAATTGTGCCACGATCCTCCCGCGTATCGTCTTCCGCGCAGTTCCCTTCGCGATGAGACGTGTAAAGACTGTGTCTCGCGAGGGGATGGATCTTACTGGAGAGAAAGAGTAGATAGATTTCAATTTGCTTTAAATTTTATCATCTGCCTTCGTAATAAACGTAATAAATTTTGGCATTAAAATGCTATTATGCGTATGTTGTAGTGTATCATCATATGTGACATTACGTTATCGCATATTTTTTTCAAACCACAGTTCTCTTAAAGTTAATTTTATTAATTATTTACAATGGCTAAAATAATCACGTAAAATTAATTTTGCGGACGAAGCGAGTCGCACATACGTTTGTCCGATATTACGCAATAACATAATCAGTGGGATGACGTGCCTCATCGAGTCGCGTCGTACGTTCGGCCCACGCCAACGCGAGCGTACGTGCCCCGCAGGATGGACTGCGTAGACCCAATTGTGCCCTGCTTAGCGATGCATAATACATAACGGAATGTTCAATTCTGTCTCGCGCGCGCGTCAGTCTGCGTTTGTTCGCGCCGTTGCGCTTTTCGGAGCCGCGGCCTGCATCCCAATCGCGAACTCTCCACGTGCGTCGCGCGGCGGTGGACAATCGTCCGCGATACGTAATCAGCTTGTTGACAATCTCCATCAGCGCGCACACACACACACACACACACGCGCGTCAGGCTACTTTCAGGGTGCACATCGACGTTTGCCTATCCTGACTCTCTTTTCGCGTTTACTCGTCCTGCGCGAAACTTCCGCCGAGGGACCGGGCGTACGACATCGCGAGTCTTATGACCGCGTCAAACTTCCCTCGCTATCAGGGACTTTGACGACGGTAAAAGCATGAGAAGTAAACGAAAAAAAAGAAAGAAAGAAAAAAGAGGTAAAACGAGAGTACGGTTCGGACCGGCGCGGATTGGCGCGAGCTACACGTCTCGTGCATAATGCAGCAGAGCGACGAGTTCACCCGGCAAATGTTGGACGCTAATACATCTTGATGATAGATAGGGAGCATGTGTTTGGTCTTCGCAATGAGGCTGGGGAGGGCGCGGAGGATGTTGCGGGGGTGCGGCGGCGGTGGTGGCGGCAGCTTCCACGGAGGGCTTCCGCGGTAGGGCCGAATGTGCCGGGAGGATCGAAGGGGGATGACTCTCGGGGGGTGGAACTCCACCGAGCGGGGTTAGCTAGGTTCGCCGGCATTCGCTCTCCGCGCGAGTTGCGATGCCGAGCACGTCGCCGTCAGACGAGCGTACGTGCGACACGACTACGCTTTTACGCCACTACCTCTGCCTCTCTACTTGGTTCCTGACTGCTCTCTCCTATTTTCTCTCTCTCTCTCTCTCTCTCTTTCTCTACCTCCCCGTCTCTGCCAACGCCTCCCTCATCCCTTAGTTCACCTCCTTCGACCGCTTTCATTTCGTTCCTCCTCTTCCTCTCCGATCGCGACTGCTTGGCGAGCTTTCTACCCTCAGTTTCTGACTTTTCTGTCTTACCCGCCGTACCAGAGACATTTCCAATAATGCGCTTTCCCATTCGCGATTCGATTCCGGAAGAACTTGCAAAAATTCGTCAGGAACTACATGCCTCGAGACACTCGTCTGAGATTCAAATTTGTTTTCTTTTGAATTTTTAAGATCGCCAACGTAAGCACTTTTAATCAAATTCTCAGATATTTTATTTAAACTTTAATGTCTATTGCTTATACTGATTTGCTCAAGATCAACTATGTCATTTATATTTATCAAGAATTTTGCACAATAGTGTTTCGCTATTAAAAAATATCTCGTTCCAAAATTATACTTATTTATTGTACTTAATAGATACTAAGACAATAATACTTTAAATTAATATTAATTGATGCGCTATATAAACCGATGAGGGCTGAGATAATTGTCCTAATTAATGAAATCGATATTACAAATATAATTTATTTAGCTAAAGAGCAAGATTGGAAAAAGTGAATGAAATCTCTGTCGTATCAATAGAGTTAACAGTAGATTTCTTTTTTACCATGATAGAATATATCTCTATCGGTATGCTTACCGGCAGCACGTAAATTATCATATGAGTGATTTACTTATTGTTGATAAAAAGGTATCTGTAATTCCATCCCACGAATAGTACGATTTCAAATCGCATCTAACGGAGAATTACCAATAACATTAACGCACAAATTGTACATATACTTCACGTACATATAACACTAATAAAATTAATCAGAAAACTTTAATCTAAATAGATCTAACATGAATTCTGCATATCAAAGATCCTTTTAAAAATAGCTTTAAAATCAGTACATGTGAAGTAAAAATATGCATAGATCTAACATGAATTCTGCATATCAAAGATCCTTCTAAAAATAGCTTTAAAATCAGTACATGTGAAGTAAAAATATGCATAATATCAAAAACAACTTACAGTGATCCCGTTAATACGATCGTCGAGCACGTCCGGCAGCTCCAGGCCGATTTCGTAATCGAAAAGTCGATCGTACATGGCTTTGAATTCCGTTCTCATGGTAGCCAGCTCGCGGTGAAGAGCGCTTGCCACTTGCGCCTGCTCGACTCGCGATGCCAAGGTCTCCCATCTCTCGATCGTACCTAAATGAATTATACAACATAGTGCAACATTAATAATGCATTATTTTAAGGTGAATAAGTACGTTAATCAATCAATTTTTTTACAACATTTATTTTTAGTAATATAGGCGAATAAAAATCTTAGAGCATTAAAAATATTTTGAGTGTCTGTGTTCCAAAATTATTTCTAGAAAATGAGTAAAATTTCAATTAATTCTTTTCTTCTTCAGAATCTAAAAATATAATATATACAGATTTATACGTAGAGTCCTTCACATAAAATAATAGTATGTGAATCTAAAACTCAGCACAATAGCACGGCACAGACTTTCTACATTATTACATATGGTTTATAATTTCACGTATGTCATCTTGATACTCGACGCGTACATTCAACTCTTTCCTTCTTTCTCCAGCGAGAAGTTTCTCCCCAACAATTATATTTCTATATGTCGTTTCATTTCCGGGCTCTAAAGAGCTCTACTGTTATCCGTAATAACGGTATCTATAACGATTCGTGGCCCTCGTCAGCCGGTTATGTAAAATGATCGCGAACAAAAAAATCTTAAAGGTCAGGATACTTATGTCTGTACCGTACGTCTTCTGTGACCTCTTTCTCGTCCCGCCACTTTCTTTTATGACGGCCACTTTTTCCAGACCGAAACCGCACGATCAGGGCGATAGAAGCGATACGGACGCGAACGAAGATCGAATTAACGCGGCGTCGCGTCGTCGTAAAAGTTGCCGTTACATCGTTGAAAGGCGTGTACGGAATGTAATAAGAAAAATTCGATGCGTAGAAAGTATCGTGTTTTGCATTGACCTACAGGAAATGACGGACCATACGTACGAGAAAAACGTAATGATAACGCGATACGAAACTCGTATCGTACGCGTGTTGCATATGTAAACGCGCGCCGTGGAAATGCACGCTTCGTGCGATCGTACGCGGCGGAGCGAGCCGCGTACGATCGCCGGAGCGTAAATTGCATCGAATACAGTTGGTGTTTTTGAACGATGTAACGCACGGCGCGTCTTTCGCGGAAACACGCATATGTGTACGCGAACACAAAAGGGGTACCGTATAAATGGTTCACACCGGCTCGAACGCATGGCCAGACTTCTATTGACGCAGTTTTGCGCAGAATTCAATATTACAATATTTTCAAGAGATAAGAAAAAGTGAAATAGAGAGGGAGGGAAATATTTAGAAATAAAGATAAGAAGTAAGAGCTTTTAGATAGAGATAAAGGTAAGGTAACAATGAAGCGCGTGTGAGTGAAAGTAAGATTAGATATTTATCAAGTGCAATATGGAGAGATAATAAGGATTAAAGCTGTTAGTTTAAGAAAAAAAAAAAAAAATAGAAAATTGAAAGAAGATCGTATAAATGTATAAATGTAAACGGATGTAGAGTATTATTATAAAAAGTATAGGGGTGTAGAAAATAAGTAGCATTAGATTTGAAATAATGGACGGATAAATGTGGTAGAAATTTTGCGGTGTAAATCCCCTTCTGTTAGCTTTATATGCGCCGAAGAAAATATATATTCTATTTTATTCATTACGATATTTTTGCCCGTGAAGTTTCCGCACGTCCGCGGATGTTTTCAAAACGTCTCGGTGCAATTTACTTTCGCGAACTTTTTCTATTCTGTCTCGGAGAAGTGGAGCGACGAGGATCACGGGACAATCGTCGTGTCATGCGACACATCGTGCAGTCGCGTCGCATCGCGTTTCGAACGGTGATATCGCGGGAATGATCGATGGATTCGGCGAGTAACGGAACGGCGTTACCGTATGGACGTCGTACATTATTACCGCACGCAACAATGCGAAGATCCGGAAAGAAGGGCTGCTGCAATCGTTCGCTTTTTTTCTGCAGCGTTTGCACGAACGTAAAAGTTTTTATAATCTCGAAATATGCCGTCAAGAATTAATGTTTAGCGACAGCGGCGCCTTCTTTTTATTTTTCAGAGATAACAAATCAAAGATATTTCGAGATGTTCTCACATCATCCAAATTTCCTGCGGACAGTTTATCCGAACGTCTGCTTGCGTAAGCATTTACTTGATCTTCTTCGATCGATGTTCTCATCGCGTCGGCGGTATTTGCATGGCTTTGCCGTTTACGTCACTTTTGGATAAGCGAGTCGTTTTCGAGCTGTGCTTAATTTCGGCGACATTCGACGCTTAATAACGTGAATAATAACGCATTGTAAATCTTTGGCCAATACGATAGCTATCTTGTGAAACAAATTTTCGAAAGTCATCCCGGACGATCAACATTTACTTCCTTTCTCGTAGCCATGTTGGAAGAGAAATCGAAAAGAAATCTGAATAATGTGAACTTCGAACTTGTTAACTGCAGGAAAAAAAAAAACGTTTCTCACGAGCGATACGATGTAAAGCTAATTGCACTAACTGCGCAACGACGACAGTAATAGCGAAACGTTGACGACGAAGGTAACAATACGTACGCGAACTGGTCGGAGCGATCTTCTTCCTTCGCGCGAGCATCGGAGCGATAAATTCGAAACGACAGGTGGATCGCGGGTCGGCCGGAAGACGTGGGTGTCCCTTCTGCCAAATCGCGTCGGACGAATCCGTGACGGGTAGCTGAAACGCGCGCGACGCGGATGCGAACGTCCGTTGACGTTCGGTCGCATCGAAACACTGCGAGGTACGGCGCGCTCGTTCGCGGGAGTGAGCACCGTTCCCCACGTGACGAACGCAGCGGAGATACGATTGCGCGAGTGAACGAGCGAGTCGCGAATCGCGTTAATACGACCGCGAATGGCGCGGTGTACCGCCACCGGTTCCTACGTTCCTGGGCGACGCGACGCAACGCGACGGGGCGTCGTTAGGTTTCGTATAAGGCGCGACTCTTGGACATTCGTCTTACATGCGCAGCGTGCGTATCCACCTACGCGTATACCACCTCTCGGTACCCACCCACGTGCACGCACGATCGGCGATCTAACGATCTCGTTAGATTTACGATCGGAGTAAACTTGTCGCTAATCCGATCTGACGCTTATACGGCGCGCTTAATACGCTAACGCGGCTCGTAAAACAGTCGGGAGCTTTCAGTCGACGAGGTACTCCTGACACCGATGTCTCGGTTAAACAATGCAGCAGATTTACAATGCGCCGCGTGGTCGTTAGGAGGATGGACGTTTCCATTTTCTGCTTTCTCCTACGCTCGGATGCACCTATTCGAACTTTGTTGACTAGAAAGCAAATTGTGCCCAGCGCCGATTTAGATGCTACGATAGCGTACGGTTATTCTAATTACGACGCATATTTTACATCTCTTAATTTCACGATTACAGTTGCAAGCACGAGCGTACGAAGAGAAACTAATATTAGCACGTATAGTTTTTATTATGTGTATATCTCAGCATAATCCTTTGCTTCCTCTCTTATTTTTGACAATACTTCCCTCTTTCTACATTCACCTTCGAAATTAAACCAAATAAAGTAAAGAGTTGAGAACCGCAATTATCGAATAACAGTAACAAAAATTGTGCAGATTGCAAAAGGTTAAAATGAAGAGAAAGTGTATTAGATGCACTATAATATATAAATGTTAATAAGCGGATTAACATAAAGTTTTTTTTATTTAACATAAATAATAACATACATATATACAAAATAGATAAATAATATTAGTTGGATTAAAATAGGATTTAAAGTTTTCCAAGTCCTTTTCTATTCATTAGGTCATGAACATAAATGTTAAACCGGTCGAACTAGAGCAGTGATTTCGCAATGACACATCAGATTACAGCTAATTTTGACACAGACGAATTGAAACCTAGCGCGCTTACTGACAGTAGAAAGACTTTCATGCTATAAAATTTTGTGCGGAAACAGACACTCATTTTTATTATCTACTTTACCCGTTCAACAAAATAAATACGATAGTACTGATAAATCAGATAACGGCAGATATGATGAAATAATGTGAGCATACATTCCGTGTGTCCATGTGTCTATACAAAGAGATTTTTCTATACGTGTATTAACATGCAATAATATGTTGTTTTTGAAAGATATCGTTCTCACCGCGCATCATCAGAAATAAGCCAGAAAACAAGCGCGCTCAGACACAAAGTGATTATGAAGAATGATTTAAAATTGATTAATTGCTTGTACTCACCGCGAATTTGTTTCAAATATTTTTCATTTTGCAAGTATCCACTTTGCGATTTCAGCACGGCCTGCAAACATCCTAAGTTTTCTTTACATGCAGACTCCACTTCGGCCTATTGGAGATAAAAAGGATAATTACTATTAACTTATGTGTTTGCCATGATACAAATCAAACATAAAATAATGTATCTAATTAATCATTTTATTACGTTCTATTATCCTATTTAACATAATATTAACAAAAAGTAAATGAATAATTCTTATAATTAAACGATCATAATCTATTCCAGAATATCACATGATTATGTCTTGTATTTGCTATGCAAAACTTTTATAATAAGAGAAAAAATAAATAATCGCTACTAAAGAAATAAACGTGTACATTAAGTGAGACATAATTAAACGTAATTAAAGAATGATCTTAAAGTTTTAGGGAATATAATTATCACAATCCACAGTTTTTATATAAATAGAAAAAAAACAAGAAAAGGGTAACAATACAATATTGCAAATTTTAATATAAAACCTTATATAACTTAACAAAACGGTATAAGTATACATAAATCTTATATGTGTTACAGGAACACAAGATTTTGTCATGTCCTTAAGAGTAATTGAAATTATACATTAAAATGTAAATAAAATATAATTTGTAGATTCTTATCGAGCAATGTTATAAATGCTATTAATAATATAGGAAAAGAGGCAACATTATGGTTAACGCAAACTTAAATGAAATAATTAAATTATATTACATGCATTCATACAGTATATATGCATATGACATGCAAACTTAATAAAATCACTACTTACGAGATAAAACAAGAATACGGATAAAGCGTATAAGAGATAAAGTAAAAACCGTACTCCATAAGCATCTATAAAATGTTACAGATACAGGGCACTGTATTGCAAGCATTAATAAGAAGATACGTACGAGTTCTGTAGGAACCGCGCCACTGGATTTTACGAAAGTATTTTCAGCATGTTTAAGCTGCGCTTGTGAATTTTCTGTAATTTTTCGTAAATCTTCTTCGTCATTATCACTGTCTTCTGTACTGTCGTCAATTTCCTAGAATACAATTACATTGCGTGAACGTCTGTGATTACGTAACACGTGGTATCTTCTTGGAATTTATATGCCGAACGTTACATAGACACAATACATATACAGATGTATTGTTCATGAACGCATTAAAGTCAAGTAGAATTAGAACCATTTATGTTAGACATTTTAGATTCTCTTTATTGTAATATCCAAAATAATTCTTGATTAATTACAAACAATGTAATTTATTATTGTATCAATATATTTTTAAGATTTGATTTATCACTATCTCGTAATTGTATAATCATCGAGATAGATTTTAATACCGAAATATTTCATTACTGAATTATTGAATTACTTATCATATTTATTCTATAGCAAAACTGGTCAACATTCTGATAATTACGATTTAAATTGTAACAAGACTATAAAAAATCTACATGCGATTAATACTATTACATAACATATTACATAAAATAAAACACTTATATAATTGCTTGAAAAGTTTATTCGTCGTAGCTATAATTTAAAGTGTAATACTTTATTGAAGTGTATCTATATCAATGTAATGATAAAAAATGGCACAATATTCAATATCATGATACATAAAAATCATTAATATGATTAATTCAATTACATTTATTAAATCTCTTCTCTCCTTGCAGTAAAGTTTTTTTTTTATAGAAAGAATACGGATACTTGATCGAGACAGAATAATAGTATAGCACCTACATGATATGTGCGAGTCTTAGGCAATGGCGAAGAAGCAGGAATTGCGCTTATACTGGATGCGCATTCCGACTGACTATCTATAAAGAGTCGATAGTCATCTCCAAACTCCAACAATTCTCGAGCCGTCTCTACATCTAATGGCTCGCTATAAGTTTCGCTCATGTATTTTTCCTGCGGATCAACAAATGGATCAAAATAAATAAAGACAATACTTTTTATAAATCGTTATTGTTAGTGCTATGAAATTTTATATCACCTGGTAATTATCCCAGGCCTGTTCGTACAACGAATTGTTACCGAGACTATTCATTTCCACGTCACTGTCTATATTTGACTGCTGATTGCTTAGTTCTTTGTTATTCAGTACGGTAGTGAACATATCATTAGTGTAAGCGAAGTGTCCTTGAGCACAATCACGATCCTCGCCTTCCGTTTCCAATGTGGAAGCAACTGATTTGCAACAGAGTAGCCTGAGCGGTGTAGGATTACTGACAAGCGTCCTTTCTACGTATAGTTGTTGATGGACGGTACAGCCTGAGAAAGACCCGGATTTGACGAGAGTCGTGGAATGACTATGGCAGTTTTCTTTCGGAACTATATGAGTTGTACGATTTAGATTCATTTTGCGAGAGCAGCGTTGTTGATTTGAGCTACCATCGCTTCCAGCAGAATGATGATTGGCGTGCGCACTTTCTGAACTAGATTCACTTTTACGACCCTAAATAAATATGAATCGATAACTTTCATCGTCAATTTAAATTTTCACGAAATAACTCGAAAGCTTTTTTGTTAAATGTACCTTTTATTCGATTAAATAAAAAATACATTTAACAAAAATTTATTAATTTATTTCAAATATATTAAAATTGTTTTACATATATAAATATCTCCCTTACCAAAGTCTTTTTACGCAATCTATTTTTCTTTCTGCGGAATGATATATTTCTAGCTATACGATCGTCAGAACACATAAGAGTTTCTTCTAATAAAGTGGATGCGGAATTATTAAACGATTTTCGTGATCCTCTGCAATATAAATGATATTCGCTAATAAAATCTATTTTTAAATGCACAGACGGAAGTAGCATGAATTAGTAACCAAATATAGGGCGAAACTTGATTAAAATATATAGATAACAATTATTTAAAAAATATACTTACGCAGCATCGAAGGATACGGATTTGCTAGGTAGGGTTGGGACCAATTGATGAAGCGCAGTTTCGGATATGGAGAACGGATTGTTTATCTGAGCTAACGTAGGATTATCTCCGATTTGAGAGATACAAGAAACACTCCATGGCCTAGATCCTTTCGCTTTTTGTTTCGATCGCATTACGACCTTCGGCGTATTCTCATCGGGAGGTATCTCGTTAACAGGAGTTTTCTGAACGTGATCGAGTATCTCTTGTGAAGGGGATTGCGATATAGCGAGAGCACCTTCGAATCGGCGATAGGTCGCGACGCTGCTCTGTAAATCATCCGACGATATCGATTGTCTTTCTTCGTCGGATTCCTCTGTCGTGTATTCACCGCTGGCGTCGCAACTATCTAATGGCTGTAATATACGTGCCGTTATACGTAATTATGTCGTGTTTTCTATCTCGTGTTATGTCTACTTAATAAAAAATTTGCAGTAATCTTTAAAAAAAAAAATAGGACACAATTTTATATATACAGATTTTTATGTCAACTATGACATTAATATTTGATTCGCCCTAGAAAAGGAAGATTTGAAAATTTCTATTTGTTCCGGTTTTCTAGAAAACTATTGATCTAATTTACCTGCGATCTGCCCTCGTAATTTCTCGATGTGTACTTCAACCATTCCTTCACGTACTTAGCTCGATGATTATTTGTTATGTTTTTCTTACCAAATTCTAACTGCGGAAAAGTGCGCGAGGCCGTATATCTTTCTTCGCCGATCAAATTCTCAACTTCTTTGATCAACCTTTCGATACTTGATTTGTTATTTTTCTTTTCTTCATCGCTATCTTTTCGCTGAGCTTCGCGGTCATCATGTTCCGTTTCTTTTCCGTTATCTAGATTCTTTTTCTGTGCAAAATGCATTTTTTCTGAAAGATCAATTCGCGGACTCTCGCCAAAATCCAGACGAACTACAACGTTCGTCCTTCGCTGCTCCGAAACGACAAGCGAGCCATTTTGACGGGCAGGAGTGTAAGTCCACTCCTCCTCGGAGGAATCGTCCACTGTGTTGGATGATTCCTGGACTAGTTGACCACAATCTGCCTCGGAGTCAGTGTCCAGATGCTTAAAGTAGAATGTAGCGCAGTTCTTCGATTTCCTGTCAGACCTAAACATCAGGAAACAATCTGGTGTCGGTTGTGATTTCAGCGGAAGTCGAGGAGAATCAAGAGAATCGATTAGGATAATCAGTTCTCGAGCAATCACAGTTTTACCGTTGCGAGATAACGAGGTGGGACAGGGAAGAAAGAAAATGCGACTTACGTGTTGAATGAAGCAGCCTCATCCGTTGCTCCACGTTTCACAAGTTCGCTCGTCCGTAGATCGTTATTCGATTTTTCAGTACTTTCGATTTGCACGGTGCTTGCCGCGTCGATTTCGTCGCACGTCTCCTGCATCGCCGCCGTCGACGTTGTTATCGGCACGGTGTCCGGTGTGGGCGGCATTTCGTGTTGCTCGTTGTCGCTCGCTCCGCTTTCCTCGACGTCACCCTCTTCCCCTCGATCCCCCGCGATAGACGTAATGGAACTGGTGGCCTCTCGTTTTGCCGGTTCGTCGGACCTTGCGTCCATCACACACAGCTGACACAATTCATCCTGCATGCCGTAGAAAGCGTGTATACCAATTATTGATAGCGAACATCCCGCACGCATTATCAGTAGAAATGCTTGCTTGACAAGACACGATAGACGATCGATTATCGAATAAGGTTTCTAAGAAGATTAATTTCTTTCTTTTTAAACTCTATATCGTTTTATTCGAAAGCGAAATGAGCAGTGAAATCATCGGCAAGGAGAACTATCTCATTGATCACGTGCAAGTTTTTAAACGTGATATACGATATCGATGTATTAAAGTGAAAGAATTATCTGAACGCGTATGGATATCTATGATTTCACTGGGTGCTACTTTGGAAGGTCTCTTTCACAAGATCTCTGCCCGACACGGATGTTACGGTTTTTATTACAAATTCGACCACCACTTCTTATCGAGATCATCGCCTGGCATCTGGCGTACAGCAGTCCTTTTCACTGTACATGCGTGCCACGTTTTACAGAAGCCGTTCTTCTTCGCGGCCATCCAGACTTAGTCCACTTAACACATTCGGATACGCGGCTCTTCACTAATCTACGCGCTAAAGTGGTAGTAACAACGCTCTCTTATCTTTCGTTAAGGACGCTGAAAGACGACTTGGTTTAATTCCTGCAGTTGCGAGATTCTTGAGAGGAAGCATAATTCGCGAGACGTATTTTGCTCGGACGCGCTCATCGAGGTCGATTGAGCGCGTTAATAAAAATTCCCGTCCATCACAGTAATGTACAGCGACAATAATTAATCACGGTAAGATCCGCCCATTATCGCTCGCATCGAAAGAATGCCTACGGTACTCGCATCGGAGAGTAGAGCTAATATTTCTACGCATGAATCGCGCAGCGCTCGAAAACCAGGTCAATGACTTGTAATAGTCGTGTTTCGCGACAGCAGAATGGAGAACAATAGCGGCTGTCGATTCGTGGAACAGCTAGCGTAGACCACTTCCTGTCTTTTGCAATTATTTGTAAAAAATTGCGGAAGATGGAGGAACAGAAGATAAAGAACGCATGCACGCCGCGAATATTTTTATACGCGACACTTCACAAGAAGCGTGCGCTGCAACAAAGACGATTCATTCTTTGATCAGTTTGATCTAAATATTTATAAACTCTTTCTATGCCGATATCATTGCGTGATCGAGTCGTTCTTATCTTGTTGAGATTATTCAACGTCCCACTGGGAGAACAAATGTAACTTTTGTCAGTCGCGTGATTCATTCCCGGCACGATTTCCAATATCTCCATAACGATGACTGTTCGCTGCTCGCGCACTATGCGGTCACGACACAGCAGAGCCTGGTATATACGGGGATGGTAACGGGGAGTGTTTCAATTCGCGATAATAGCGGACCTCGATCGAAGTCGCGTAATCGAACTTCCGCGCTCGATGAATTCACGTACCTCGAAATACGATCCTTCGCTGATGGACTGATTCTCGGAAAAGGCGTCGCTGTCGGACTGATCGGTCCTCCCATTGGCGACTGGATGATCGCAGTACTCGGACCTCGAGCGTCGGGCGACGCGCTT
>QKQZ01048217.1:0-20338 GCA_003595255.1 Solenopsis fugax
TATATATATATATATATATATAGTATATGTATATATCGGATAATTTAACGCACTCGATAAAATCAATGATGTGATGGCATTTTTGATAGAAGAAGTGTTTAATACAGTGATATCGCGCTGTTGATAAATACGAGATTGTCGGCAAAGATTTTCCATACGTTTTGCAATATCTCGTAACGATTTAATTATTGCATTGCAAACGATTGCCGGCCACGGTTTTGAAGCCGTGTATTATGTTTTAGTTAGCTCCGCGTTTTACACGGCGGAAAATAATGAGAAATATCTCTCTCGGCGAGATATATATGATGTGCTTTGAACCGTCAGTATTTAATGCGCGCTTGGTTCAATCGAGAAGCTTTCCTCTTACAATAATCACGAAATGTGAATTTTTTCGATTATTGTTATCGATTATCTTGTGCAGGAAGTTTCAGATTCACCTCTGAATTTTTTTTTAATTTGCGAATTCATACGATTTAAAAAGATTGTATTTTTCTTAATAAGAAAATGGTGATTTGGTTTTGTTTTCTTTAAATTTTCAATAATTCTAATATTAGTATTTAATTTTATATGCAATTAATATTATAATTAATTTTCGAGCATTTTAAAGGGAAATGTAAAGATGTGTAGAACGAAGAGCATATGTAAAAAATAAATGGATATAATTTTTGTGCTCTAGAATTAGAGTTTTTTTTACTTATGTTTTTCTCGAGCTCTTGTACGAAATTGCTTTAGAATTGGGAATTTGAGACTTTTTGGGCATATAATAACAAACTTTCCGATAGAACAGCAGCATTACATTGATGCATCTCTGGGGAAATCTTAATTGCTCGCTCCAACTTGGTTGTTCACACTCGAATTCGTGGTTCGTATCCAAGCATTCGGAATGATTAATTTGGAACGTTACCGGCATCACTCGCGACGAACTCGACTTTACAATGCATGAATCATTTGTAACTTCGTAACCCTAGCCGCTGTTCTTGATTTTGTTGCTCCGTCAGTTTTGGCCAGATGCCAAACCCGATTCGCGCATATAGATAAGGGGAAGCAGTAATACGAAGAGAGTCTAAAGGGAGAGCCTCATTGTTTATCCGTCTGTGAGTTTTGAAGTTGTTCCGACAATAAGGCGTTGCATCACAATTTTGGAAGTAATTATTCCAGTTGAGTGAATTCGACAATAACACAGGTCTACAAAAATTTAGGGGGGGTCTTGTGCTTTGAACTTTGAATGACATTTCTATAGGATTTCGATGCGCTGAAAACGACTACGTTGTCCATCATCCTCCATTTTTTAAATAATCGCAAAAACAATTTTTTTCGAACTTGATTTTTTTATGAATTTTTTCTGGCTAAGAAAAAATGATAACAAAGTCAGCTTTACGGCATTTTACACAGAAATGCTCCCACAATACTGAAAATATTTGTTTGCAATTTATAAAAATGTTTTATGCAAATCGTAAACAAAAAACTTTGAAAAAATCGTGAAAAATCGTAAAAAAATGATAAATTTTGAAATATAAAACCAATTAATTCGAAAGAAAAAAATCTTAAAAAATATTTGACCATTTGGGCTTATAGCTGTATGTTTCTAGTTCAAATTTTTTTTTTTTGAAAAATTAATTTCCGACCATTTGTTAAAAAATTATTGAATTTAAAACATAAATGCATTTCGCGCGTGCGTCACCTATGGTGCGCGACCAGACTCGAGAGGACATCATAAAAAAGTCAAATTCGAAAGAAATTGTTTTTGCGATTATTTAAAAAATGGAAGGTGATGGAAAAAATTCGAGAGGACATCCTCTCGAGTCTGATCGCGCACTGTAGGTGACGCCGTGCGCGGGATGCATTTATGCTTTAAATTCAATAACTTTTTAACAAATGGTGGGAAATTAATTTTTCAAAAAAAGATTTAAACTAGAAACATACAGCTATAAGCCCAAATATTTTTTAAGATTTTTTTCTTACGAATTAATTGATTTTATATTTCGAAATTTATCATTTTTTTACGATTTTTTCAGTTTTTTATTTATGGTTTACATAAAATTTTTATAAGTTGCGAAAAAATATTTTCAGTATTGTGGAAACATTTCTGTGTAAAATGCCGTAAAGCTGACATTGCTAGCATTTTTTCTTTAGCTAGAAAAAATTCATAAAAAAATCAAGTTCGAAAAAAATTGTTCTTGCGATTATTTAAAAAATGGAAGGTGATGGAAAAAACGGACAACGTAGTCGTTTTCAGCGCATCGAAAACCTATAGAAATGTCATTCAAAGTTCAAAGCACAAGACCCCCCCCCCAAATTTTGTAGACCTGTGTAATTGTTCAATTAATTTCGAAATAGTATTNGAAGATTAAATAGCGACTATTGAGATCGTATCGAATCGAGGTGTTTCATAAATGAAGTTGATTGTATAGTTCGTGTTTTAAATTACAGTTAAATATAAAATAATTAAATAGTCAAGGTAAAGATTTAAGTGTAATAACATAATAAGATTTATTTCAAAATATCCAAAATTGAGAAAAAAAATCGAGTATTTGCAGATTACAATTTTTTGCACTTTTCTTCTAAATTCGTTTATTGTTTAAATTTTGACGTGTATGTGGTATATAAGCGGATGCATTTACACTTTGTAGAAAGGTTTCGATCGTCGCGTGACGTAAAGTCGATTAAAAGGAGTCGATAAAAAAGGCAATTTACACGACTGCTTGTTTTAGCGCTTTTGCTGCTGTACGACGTGACGAATAAGACGAGTTACGACAACATCAGAGCTTGGCTAAGCGAAATCCGGGAACACGCGAACGAGGATGTCGTCATCATGCTGCTGGGTGAGTCCCGTTTATATTTATGGTTTCCGTACTAATACGATAGATCTGCCAACTTGGGAGTCTCGCGTTTAAACGGTCACTTCGAGAAGCTAAACACCAGAAATAAGAGCAATGATTTAGCGGAGATAAGAGTTTGAGGTAGCTATCTGGATGACCCAGATTTGATTTTATCAGCCAGATTGTCCCAGACTAATATCCGGCTATCGAATTCGATTTAAATCAGAGATTCACTAACAATCCAGGTTTCAGGAAGGTTGGAGTTCAATTCGTTTCCGCTTAATGCAATTTGAACCGTTTTAGAAAGTAATTAAGATCAATCTTCGCCATTCGGCTAGAAATGCATTTAATATAAGTGTAAAAGGAATACAAATATTTTCAATCTCTCACAATTTTACGTAATTTTTAGCTTTTAAATCGAAATGCAATCCCGATTCGAATGTACCTCGTGTGGACTATCGACTAACGTAAATTGACCTTAATTACTCACGGACCGTGGATCGAGAACGTCATTAGCTTCGTCATAGAAAAGCTGGATATTTCGTGATAATTTATCTTCTCATCGCTCTGTATTAAATCGCAGGTAACAAGTCCGACTGCGGGACGGAGCGTGTTGTTAAGCGGGAAGACGGCGAGCGATTAGCGTATGAGTACAAAGTGCCGTTCATGGAAACGTCTGCCAAGACTGGCCTCAACGTCGAATTGGCGTTTCTCGCCGTTGCTCGGTACGGTTTCGACAAAATCGACGAATGTAGAATAAGATAGCTTGCACGAATAATGCTCGAAACTGCACTGATTTCACGCTTGATTACCTCCGATCTGTAACTGTTCCTTTAAAACTGAAAGTCCATATTTTCAATTCACTTTTATCGATAAATACGTATTTATTTTTGAGATTTTATAATATATATAAACGTAACTATATGTTTAAAAACGCACTCGAAAAAAATGAGTTGAGAATACGGATTAAAATATTTTAAGAATTAAAAACAGATGAATGAGCGGAAATAAAAATTAATCGAGCTTAGAAAGGGCTTCATTTATGTTTTTGATAGAAAGACTAGACGTGTACGATAAATCGGTAGAATTAAAATGACACTGATTAATTTCAGAGAGCTGAAGGCTAGAAAAAGCGACGACTCTGATGGGACGAAATTCAACGTTCAGGACTACGTGCGCCAGCAATCGCAGCGAAGCTCCTGTTTCAACTCCAGCTGCCTGTCAACCTGAACTGCTTTCTTTTTTTATTTACGTTAAATTAAGAGGATACGCGAAACGGAACCGCGTTGGTCGCGAGGAGATACGGCGCGAAATTGCAATCGCGAGCCGAGCATTCATTTGATTTTCGCATGAGAGAACATCAGTGTAACATTCGTTGCGGGACGGTATAAATTTTATACTCAATTCATAGAGTAACTTTCCGACTAAACCACAACCACACAGGCAGGTCGATCCAAGTTCGTCGGATGAATCGGAAATCGGAACCGCGAAGAGTGATCAGTATTTTTTCGGGAAACGCGCGAGGTATTATTTCATAAAAAGTCATAAATGTTAACGCAAACCGCGTTATCGAAGGATCGATGAATACGAAATCGTTTGCGCTGTTAAAGGAATTAAGGTCGAAGAGCTGAGAGTTTTTTTTTAACGTAGCCATCGGGAGGAACGCGGAGTTCTCGTTAAACGTAAGCAAACATGTGTCAATGGTTACTCGCACACGCTGTATATTAATGTGAATAGTTTTAAGAGGCTAGAGAGAGTTTCACACGCAGGACCTTTAGGTAAGGCTTTAGCTTGATGGTTCTAATTTCGTGTACGCCACATCCGCGTACATATTATGCATATATATATATATATATATAATGTTAAACGCTCAAAGCGATCATTAAACGATCGTCGAGCATAAGTTGTAACGTCGATTGTCGTACACCGATTCCGTAATCGTTCGTTACGTTGTGCTCCATTAGCGCTCGCTGTTCGCAACAAAGGAGCGCGAATAATCTTCAATTTGCATACAATGTGCTTGTTACGAGTTACAGCTCGGCGCGGTTGCGTTTCTCTCGCGGTGCCTGCGTGAGCGAAGACAAAATGTCAATGCAAGCTCGGTCGACGTACTAAGTAGTTGCGAAGTAGTGCGTGTCGAAAGAGACAGAGAGAAAGGAAGAAAGGGAGAAAGAAAGAGAGAGAGAAGTTTCATCTCGTAGGAAGAGCGTTGAAAAAACGATTCGCGGCCACCGTCGAACGGAGTGGCGCACGAATACGCTCGAGTTTTCCCGCGGCCACTTCCCTCTTCTCTTCTTTCATTCTTTTCTCCCTTCTTCTTGATAGTCGATGAGAGTACGTCACAGACTTCCATACGCATACTGTCAAGTAAACTGCTGACTCTGAAAGACCGAAAGTGAGACAAACGAGAGAGGAGGGTGGCGGTCATTTTTAACGAATCCAAAATCGTCGTCGCCGTCATCTCATCGAACTGTAAAATCTTTTTTTTAGAGTAGACGGTGTTTATACGCCAATACTACTTCGCCGTTTCGCCTGCCAAGGACTCGCGACAAATAGCGAGACTGTTGGCGATCTAGATTCCATAGAAATCTGTGATGTACGTTTCGCGAACGTTATCAAACGCATAAGCATGTTTTGTAATCGAAAAAAACTGATATTTATGTAATATTAGAGTTGAGAAAACTGATTAGAGTGAAAATAGTTATCCGCAACATGGAGGAATGAAGGAAATTTATCAATCGTTATCGTGTCAGAGTTCTAAGCAAAGTTGAGGACTGCTATTTGTTGAAGAGTCAATAAACTTAATACTGTTTAATAAAGCATTATCAAGATCGTTATTGCGAAGGACTGTTTAATCACTCTTGATTTGTCCAAGCCTTTATTTTGCGATAGAATTAACGAAAGTGCCACGCGCACGAACGTTAATTTTATAGCAAACGGAAATCCGGACAGAATTTGAAGTCAGTTTAGGTAGAAGATTGAATATATCGATGGAATATATCGCGTATGTTGCATCCTGATGTATATGACATGCAATCTGTCTTACCTGCAGTGTACAAATGACAATTTCATGTATCAAATGTATATCAGAGAGAATATATGAAATAAAAGTCGACCAAACGTATAACTTACACCTTTTTAATATCCCCGTCCTTCATAATCACAATCTTCACGAACAAAAGTTTCTTCGATCTGAACTTGAAAAAAAAGAACAAAAAGAAAAAAAAACAGATTTATCGAATTTATTTATTTGTTGTTATGGAAATATTTTATATTTTAGATAAAAATATAAAGGAACTTTTTCCCTCGGTCGATCATTTTTAATAAAAATAGAATAAATTATCTCTTTCTGCAATTTCTCGAAACATTTAGATAACGAATTTGAAAAAAAATTCCATCGCAAATAAATCGTTGATGGAAAAGTTTTTTATATTGAGTCTGACAATTTTTTATTTTTCGGTCTCAATCAATCATACATTGAAATATATCCCAAGCATTCAAATGAAGAAGAAGTGAGATGCACAATAGGCAAAACAATTTGAGAGCCTACCTGTAAAAAATTCAATAAGTAGGTTTTTTATTTTTTATTTTCTTATATTTAATTATGTAATATTTAATTATTTAATATTATACAAATAAAGAATGAGCTTTAATTTTCACTGTTTCATGTATCTATCAGACACGCAATATATTTGTTACAATTAAAATAAATTCGATATTTAATCGCCGATTAAAATAATTGAAGGCTATCAAAGTGTACAAATGACAGTTTTATTTTGCCGTCCTTGATTCTCTTGTAGTTTTGAATTAGGTTACATCTAATTTCTTCTTTTTCTCAAATATTGATTGTACAGTTGCTCACAAAGCGTATCTACGTAGGTGTAAATGCATACGAGGATCTGCAGCGTGTTGAGTTTGAATTTATGGTTGTATTTTCATAGGTTGAAGTCTAAATGACCATGCGGAGTGTAGAGATATCGAGGGACAAAAATCCCTTCAAACGGTGAGATATGCGCATGCATAATGTATCATCGACTATGTACTGTTTCGATAGACTCGTGCTGCGTAGAAATCGTATAATAAGAGTAATAAAAACGACAATATGGATCAAAAATGACGGCTAGAAAGAGATAACAATATTTTCTTTCTCGCATGAACGTATGAGCAAGAAGAACAATGAAATGACAATGTAAACTCATCTTTCTTATAGCTATCTATCTCTTTCCTTTTTTTTCACTTTTATTTTTTGAAAATACATATGAAAAATATAATTTACGAAACTATCCGAAATGTATCGAATTATAAAATATGAATTAATCAAAAGATTGGATCCAACTGTCGCAATTCTTATATATTATAGGATCTCTAGTACTACGATGTTGTCCAGAATGCTTTTTTAAGCCTAATGTCCACGATGCTAGAAATCGTTTCAAAATCTCGGACGGAGAAAGAATTGACAATAGTATTAGTTAATTGGCCGAATTGTTCAAATGCGATTAGTCAATTTTTTCTTCATTCGGGATCTCTGAGCAATTTCTAGAATTTTGAACACACAGGTTTATAAATTATTTATAGAATCTATTACTACATTTATTAAATTACTACATTTATACAACAAACTACTTTTATCATTTATATCTTCAGCGCTTTTCATCATTTATATGTTAAATATTATATTATGTATGTACGTATATATACTACTTTAATTTATACTCTGTCTCCTTGTACGCAAAATATATTTGCATAAATATCTTACACGGATCCATTATTCCGATATACGATAAAAATACTTATAAGTTAAATTATTTTAAGTATAAATCAATGTACTCGTTTACCTCGTGGTTGCTCCGCCAAGTCGATGCTTCCCAGGTCCTCCCTCTCCTCTCTTGTTCCTGCTTGTTACTTTTTCGTGGCACCGACACTCAATTACGAAAACACTATTACTTATGGTCGGCAATAATCACCTCGACGATCGCGCGACATCCTGGACGATACTTCCGTTGACGTGCACGACGCGCAGTTCATTACATTGCGACAACGGGAAGTTAACGCGAAACGACGAAAGCGTTATCCGCATCCGTCACCCGCGACGCCGTCGAGGAAGTTAACGCGGCAGACGATGAATCTCGAGCGCCAGGAGATCGGGTGATCACCTTTACACCGCGCCGTGCGGCGTAACATAACCTTTCGACCGGTTGGCCGCAGCCGCTGCTAACACACACAACATGCGTGTCTCCGGACGATTATTATGCCCGTGTTATCACGTACGCTGATAAACATACGAAATAACACTGAGAACAAACACCCGCGGATCGAAAAATGCGATCGACCGACGCCCGACGGATCACTGACGCCGTCGCTCGAACGAGCTTCGGTCGAACGGTTTCTCGCGATCTAACAAGTTGCTCGTATACACTTGTGAGTACGGCGGTAATTACCTTGATAACAACACTACCGAAGTGCGCGATGCTCAGTTTATTATGTCGCGACAACGGGAAATTAACACGAGACGGCAAGCGAATTGCGATCCGCCTCACTCGGCACCCGACGGCAATGACGTTGGCCGACTCTCGAACGATAGGAACGCGTGGACACCTTCACCTCGCCGCGACGCGCGATTAAAACTTTGGTCCGGTGGCTGCAACCGTTGCTAACGCAAAGCACACGCACGTCTCAGGGCGATTATTACGTCAGCGTTCCCACGCTGATAAACGTACGAAATATAACAATACTGAGAACAAACACTCGCGATCGACCGACGGCCGATGGATCACCGGTGCCATCGCTAGCACGACAAATTTTGGTCGAATAGACTCTCACGAAACTCGCGATCTAGCAATAGATTACCAATACACTGGTGAATACGACGGTAATCATCTTGACGTGAAGATCGCACGGCACCTTGCACGATGCTTCCGATGTCGACCGACGGGTGACGCTCACAATCAGTTTATTAGCGTCATAAGCAATCTTCTTCCTTTGATTTGGCACCCGTCCCCTGTATTAGTCAGAGTGGGGACGATTTGGCCATTAACCGAAATTTGTATCTAGCTTTCCAAAGTGCTCAGAACAATAATTACCGTATCGTCCCGGCGGCCGATTGTGGTGCAACCGACGGTTACAAAAATATAAATAACGGGCGAACACGTCTAAACTTCCGAAAACGTAAGCGGCCCCAAACGGACTCCGCCATTAGCAATCAATGTGGTCATGGTGGTCACTTTCACGCGACTAGCGCGACCCCCTACCAATGTAAGTGTAAGTAACTGCCAATTATTAAGGGGTCGCGCTAGTCGCGTGAAAATGATCACACTGATTGCCAATGGCGCTAATAAACTGAGCGTCAGTCGACATCGGAAGCATCGTGCAAGGTACCGTACGATCTTCATGTCAAGGTGATTACCGTCGTATTCACTAGGTGTATTGGCAATCTATCGTTAGACCGCGAGTTTCGTGAGAGTCCGTTCGATCGAAACTCATCGTGCAAGCGACGGCAGTGATCCATCGCCAGTCGGTCGATTGCATTTTTCGATCCGCGTTTGTTTGTTTTCAGTCGCAATTCGTACGTTTATCAGTGTATGTGAGAACGCGAACGTAATAACTACCCAAAGCCCGGAGACGCACGTGTGGTATGCGTTAGCAACGGTTGCGGCCATCGGATTAAAAATTATGTCGCTCGTCGCGGCGAGGTGAAGGTGTCGCATGAAGTTGTCCGCGCGTCCCCATTGTTCGAGAGTCGTCGTCGGTTAACGTCATTGCCGTCGGATGCCGAGTGGAGGCGGATCGCAGCCAGCTTGTCGTTTCGCGTTAATTTCCCGTTGTCGCGACATAATAAACTGCGCATCGTGCACTTCGGTAATGTTGTTATCAAGGTGATTACCGCCGTACTCACAAAAGTGCACCAGTAACTTGTTAGATCGCGAAACACCGTTCGATCGAAGCTCGCGCGAGCGACGGCGGCAAGTGATCCGTCGGCCGTCGATCGATCGCATTTTTTCGATCCGCGGGTGTTGTTCTCAGTGTTATTTCGTACGTGAGAACGCGGATATAATAATCGTTCGGAGACGCGTATATTGTGTGTTAGCAACGGCTGCGGCCAACCAGTCGAAAGGTTATGTTACGCAGCGCGGCGCGGCGTGAAGATAACCGGGCGGACTCTTGCGTTCAAGATTTGTCTACCGCGGAGTGCCGTCCAAGATATTGCGCGATCGTCGAGGTGATTATTGCTGGCCATAAGTAGTGTTTTCGTAATTGAATGTCGGCGCCATGAAAAAGCAACAAGCAGGAACAAGAGAGGAGGAGGAGGATCAGGGAGGAATCGAGTAACGGCGGAGCAACCACGAGGTAAACGAGTACATTGATTTATACTTAAAATAATCTAACTTATAAGTATTTTTAAGTACTTAAAAATCATAATTAAATTTTAATGTTATAAAAAAGCGTTTGAAATTAATAATAATAAGTTTCCATTCACGGAAAGAACGGTTTTGCTAAAGTATCTAAAAATTTAGTTGGATACAGATCTGAAAATAATTTTGTTAGGCCATCAAACTGAATTGCTAAAATGTTAACATTTTTGGCAACATTGTTCATCACGGTTGAACATCCATCATAATTATATTTTGATGGTCCAATAAAATTATTTTTAAATCTGTATTCAGTTAAGTATTTAAATATTTAAACAAAATCGTTATTCCCGTGTTTAAGTATCTTGATATTCGGTCACTGAGAATATTTATTTCAATTACTCACGTTGTTTAATTGTCTCTTCTGCTTATTTAAATCGCCGGTTTTGAATGATTCATAGAAGTATTCGAATAATTTGTACAAGTAATAAAAAAGATATTTTTTATGATTTTTTACGAAAATACTTTTACGGTCGCGAGAAAATTTCTTCGCGGAAAATACGTAATCTTTCACTTAATACCTCCTTTTGCAAGACGAATAACATACTTCTGTGATGCATAAAGAATTATTAATTTTTTAATGTTAATTGTGTCGTTTATCTAGCGCTAATCTAGATTTCGTATTTATGTGTTGCAGGTCAACGTGGCGTTACGACTCCGCTGCTGCGCGTCGTGTCCAGTGAGTGAAAAATTTAAAAAAGAATTTTTTAGTACAAAATTTGTCCGAGCACCTAATTTTTTAAGATGATTTCACTCTTGTCAGCCACGCGCGACCGATATATGTTTAAGTTGTCGGATACTTGTCAAACGGAACGAGCACCTAATTTGGCGACTTGATATTTTATATGATATTAAAAAAGTAATTTTTTAGTATCAAATTTGCCCGAGCATCTATTTTTTTAAGATGACTTCTCTCTTGTAAACAAATCGCGCGACAAGTTCTGTGATATATATTTTCGATTTAATTTCATTACTTCTTGAAACATCTAATTAGCACTTAATTCCATTGTATTTGTTTATTCATTTACATAATGAATATTTATATTTTTTTGTTGGGGAGGGGCTAACTTAATGTTAAGCCAGTCCCATCCAATTTTTTTTTAATTTTCTGCCAAATGGTTCGAGTACCTAATTTCGAACTTTAGTACCAAATTAGCACCTAATTAGCATTTAATTTTTAAATATTTTAAAATTAATTTTGCGCTGTTGAGGGGGGGGGGCTAGCTTAATAGGGGTGTTCTATTTAATTGGAATCGTTTCATCCTTGCTGTTTATACATTAATATTAAACAAGGACAAATAATGCTTGCAAACGTTGCGAGCGCGCCTACAGTCTTTAATGTCCGAATTTTTCATAGTCATAGTTCCTCGGATTTGAACATCAGTCTTTGTCTCGCTTATTACGGTTTATCATACGCGAGACAAAGGCAGATTGATTTTGAGATCTGGGGGTCGATCATGAAACTTTTTTTCCTAGGGGAAAACGTGAAAAGTGAAAAATTTCTCGATTAACTTCAATGGTAAAATTTCCACTTTTCACGTTTCCATCCTAGGGAAAAGTGGAAATTTTACCATTGAAGTTAATGGAGAAATTTTTCACTTTTCACGTTTCCCCCTAGGGAAAAAGTTTCATGATCGACCTCCTAATCTAAAGACTGAATGTGGACGTAAAGTGTCCGATCGCGCCATCTTGGCGCGTCTTCTGGAAGCTGCACGCTCGTAAACGGTTTCCGCTTGTCTTCCCGGCTTCGGGCCATATTCTAATCCCACCGTTAGCCGCAAACAAAACGCTGCGTTCCTAACCTGGGAGCCTTCCGGAGGAGTACGTGGCGTCGGCGACATCGTCCTGATTGTGGTGTCGTCCCGCGCCTAGTTGGTGTAATCCGCGATGGACGAGGACGTGATCGAGATCGAGAGCGTGAAGAATGTCTGCAGACTGTGCCTTTGCATGGATAGGCCTAGGTCCTCGGTGTTCGCAA
Organism: Solenopsis fugax; assembly: GCA_003595255.1. NCBI lineage: Eukaryota > Metazoa > Arthropoda > Insecta > Hymenoptera > Formicidae > Solenopsis > Solenopsis fugax. Next base: position 12,204 of record QKQZ01048217.1, read on the forward strand.
CGCAAGACGATGAGAAGGAGGGCTCGTCTGGTGTGCCGTTGGCCACCAAGATCCAGACCTGTCTGTCGATCCAGGTGCGTACGCGCGCGATCCGCGTCTCTCTCTCTCTCTCTCTCTCTCTCTCTCTCTCTCTCTCTCGTCATAATAAGACGCGATAAGACCATCGTGGCCCCCGGTCGTCACGCGACCGAGAACGGCGAAGTCTCGCCGGAGTGCGTCACCCGCCATTTTTCGAGGTTATATTCGTTAGAGCCGATTCGGAGCTAAACCGAGGCTCACGCAACTTTTTCTTCCAAACGCGTTATTCGTACTCTGTTTCTTTTAATTTTCTTTCCTTCGCAATTATAGCGCAATTACAGCATAATAATAGCATCTATCTCATTTCCGTAAATAAGCGAGTAAGACATTTTAATGCTTCAGATATTTCTCTTCGTGTGAGGCTCGTTGATGACGTTGATGCTTCTTGACGCTTGAAGATATTAAGATCCATTTGCATCAATGTAGATTAACTTTAATTTGGTTTAACTTTAATTTTTTTTAAAATTAGGCCTAGAAAATAATAGAAAGTGAATTAATTTACAACAGAGTTAATTTACATTGTGCAAGTTTTAGGTTAATGTTTACAATTATTTGTAATAGGTTTTATTTAAGATCTAAAGTAATGTCTTATATGGTTCTGTAAATGATTTATAACATCCTAAGATAATATTGAAGATGATCTTGAATATAAAAATCAAAAATAATAGATCTATGTAACTGGACTGTATCAGATCTTTCTAAGCTTGCCTTTTTTTACCTGAATTTACATAGTCCATCTTTTCTCTTTTTTCCTCCAATGGAAGAAAAGGAGAAAAGATGAAGGTTCATCTTAAAAGGTAAGAAGAAAGTTTCCCTATTGGAAAGAGAAGGAGAAAAAATGAATGATGCATGAATTTCTGTTAAAAAGAGCAGACTTCTCACTTTTGCCAAACTTCAAATGTATATCTGTTTCAAGTATAACATACGGTTTTTAGTTGCATTCTATGGAAAAAGCAGTTTTCAAAATGTTGTAAAATTCATTAATATGATTAGTTTTTGCCCTTAATTCCTGCCAAATCTGAATGCATAAACCAATTATATTAAAAAGTTATACGATAGTTGCAAAACTCCTTTTTTCCACTGAATTTTTGGTACACCAGTTTCAGCTACAAAGAAGAAACTTAAACAATATTAGCTACCACGTTTCCATACTGTGTTAAATGTATATTTCATAATGATTAAAAACAAAAATTATTTAAAAGAAGGCCTAAGATATTCATTGCCTAAGATATACATTATAATTATGTATCCATGTATGTCAGAAATCATTTTATAATAACATTTCTTTTTATAGTTGAGCCATCAAACAACTTACACAGAAAATTCAGTAAGGTTTTCCACGAACTTATGCGACAAGCATTAATAGGAATGATTTCATGGGCATTAGATACTATGAATAAATAACATTAGATACTATGAGTAAATAGATCAAATATTAGAAACTATAAATTATGTAAAATCAAGAAGTTTCCTATTTTTCTTATTTTTCTTAATTTTAAATTTAACTTGAATATTTTTATTACGAATGCACATGTGCATCAATTCTAATTATTAGAAACAGAAAATGCAATTAAGGCCAGTATTAAGAGTCAATTCTGATTTCAAGATCATCTTCAGTAATGTCTTAAGACGCTAATATGATTCTGTGATTAGTTGATGACATCTTAAGATGGAAGTACTTGAGACGGTTTTAAAGACTCGATTATAAATACTGATCTAAGACCTTAAATTTATTTCTTTTTTTTTTTTTTTAAATATTCTAAGTATGCTTTTAAAAGGGAATAAATATATGTACAAAATTCTAAGGAAAAAAAAAAAGAAACAACAAAATTGTAAAATGCAATAAAACTAGATTTGCAAATCTTGTATCTTCAACTTGTGATTTAAAATTTTTGTCGAAACCTTCTATCAATTATTGTGCTTTTTTAGATTTTAACAACCGATAAGTTGTCCACATTGATATGCGCAAATTGCGTGAAAAACGTCAATCAATGGCATACTTACAAGGAGTCATGTCTGCGTTCTCAAGACAAGCTGCAAGAATGGCTGGCAAATCAATTGCAATCAAATCCTACGGTACGTGGAATTTAAAATATATTAAAGTACAATATAGTTTGTCATTTTTACTATTATTCTCGCATCTTTCCATTATTTGCAGGTTATAACGATCAAGGATGAACCAATGGATTGTGATTATGAAGATAATGTAGAAATTATCTCGGAGATCACCAATTTGGAACAATCGGTAAGTATTATTTTTTTATTTGATAAAGTTGTTACAATAAAAAAGATTCTTTTACGTAAATATTATCTGTTCTCTTCAGCAGTCACCAGCTCAAGAAGTGGAAAGCAATGAATCTAATGGTGAGAAAGATGACGATTTGCAAGATGAAACAGCTGACAACGATATGCAAGATGTAACAGATAACAACGTTGTGCAAGATGTAATGGATAACAGCGATGTGCAAGATGTAACAGGTAACAACGATGTACAAGATGTAACAGGTAACAGCGATGTGCAAGATGTAATAGGTAACAGCGATGCGCAAGATGTAACAGGTAACAATGATGTGCAAGATGTAACAGGTAACAATGATGTGCAAGATGTAACAGATAATAATGATGTGCAAGATATAACTGATAACGATGCAAATGATACTAATGAAAATCCTGAACCAATTCCACTTGCTGAGACTGTGGAAGTGGAAAAGGAGACTGATAAGGAAGAAAATCAAACTAATCAGCAGGATTCTGTTGCTTTATGCTATATTAAGACCGAACCGCAAGATGAAGACGATACCGATTGTACGGTAGAATCCACGAATAGTAGTGAGTTACTGTTGAATCCCGTGACAGATGAGACAGAAGACATAGTCATGGAGGCCGATTCCACGCAGAAGTCCAACTCAGCCGGCGCACCGCCTAAAAAGAAATTTAGACGCGGGCCTCACACTCACTTCAGAGGAACACGTGTCTTTAAGCAGAAATGCACGCATTGTCAGATATTTCTGCATTCTAAGTACTCGTATATGAAGCACATGGAAAGGTTCCACAGTAAAGAAAACGGTATCGAGAATTTAGAGTCACAGAATGATGACGAAGAGATGATCGAGGATCTAGAAGATGAACTTGTCAGCATGGAGAAGGACTCACCGCTGACGCAAGTCCAACAGGACATTATTAGTCAATTAAAAACTTTCTCTTGCTATTCTTGTGAGCAGACTTTTAATGATCGACGCAGCACCCTTTCTCACATACGTCAACATTTACCGGATTTGAGGCCGTATACATGTATCGCCTGTCTGACAGAATTTCCAGATCGATCAATGTATCAATTACATTGCGGAGCTTCCTTTGAATGCGCTATGAAGATCGCCCTAGTTGTACCAAAAATCGGTAACGAGCGGTACTTCACATGCAACATGTGCTTGCGCTCAATGCACGGAAGGAAGGAGTTGCTCAGTCACTTGTCGAAACACTCTGACAAGCAATATGAGGAGATGATGGGGCCGGCGCGAGCCCCGCCCAAGCTAAAGCCGATGGCGCCGTTGCCATCCGGGAAAAACAGCGTGCCCAATAAAAACGTTGATGGATTGCCTTACAAAAACGGCGATCCGATGCATAATCATGCCTGCGACCTGTGTGGTATGATTTACCGATATCGGCCCAATATGCTTAAGCACAAGGAGATGTGTAAGCAGTTGGATCCGCAAAGCAGAACATTATACAAATGCGTACATTGTTACATGACGTTTCTTGTATTTAGTAAGTTCCATTATCACATCACATCAGAACATAAGAGGAAGGATTTTATTTGTGCCGTGTGCAGTTCCAAGTTCCGATCGCCCAGTGATTTCCTGATCCATCATGAGACCCATCGTGAGGCAGTGCAAGGTAATCAGCAAGGCAATCAGCAAATGCAGTATGATGATACTTCGCAGAATGCAGTTCAAACACCACTGAAGGAACGTAATGCTTCCGAAACAAATACCAAGTCAAGAATGAGTTCGCGAATATCAAGTCAGAAATTCAGTTGTTCGCTCTGCTCCCAGGAGTTCTCCACAAAGGCCGAGTTGAATGAGCATAAGACTCTCCATCTCAAAGTAAAGATATACTCGTGCGTTATTTGCCGCAGTATGTTCAGCAGCGCCGGTGCCTTGGAAATTCACATGAAGGATCACGGTATCGATGATCCGAACGAAAGAAATGCCAATGTCTCTTGCGTGGAATATGGCAACTTGAACGAGGACATTAGAATCGATATGAATACTAGTGCTGTTTCAGATCCTGGTACTCAAATTCACAAGTGTGGCGAGTGCGGTAAGGTGATGTCAAGTTACGCTAATCTCCGACGACATGTCAAAATCGCTCATCGAAATTCTAAGATCTATGATTGTGTTGAATGCTCGCATATGTTCATGCGTAAAGATCTATACGAGAATCACATGATGGTCAAGCACAACAACAGGAAGACAATGATACAGTGTCCGCAGTGCCCTAAGAGTTTCGTCTTCCAATCAAACTTCGCTTATCACTTCCGTACTGCTCATCTCGAAAAATCACAGACCGGTTATGCCTGCGATATCTGCGGCAAAGTCTTCGCCGAAGAAGCATCTTTAAAAATACACAGGGGCTGGCACAATCGCGCCAACTCGCGTTTGAGCACTCGATTTATACTGGGCAATCAGAAGTCATCTAAAAACGCGCAGAAAGAATCGAGCAATATTGAATCTGGTGAGATTTCAGAACGGCCGGCGAGAGCACGGAAATCTTTCCCTAATCCCCCACTTCAATCACCAGAGAGGACATCAGGGAATTTCCAATGTCAAGTATGCAATGATAAGTTCAACGACGTCACAGAGCTGAGGACCCACCTGTGGGACGTCCACTGTGCCCGCAACAAAGCGGAGAAAAGTTTCTCTAATGACGAACTTCAATGCGAACTCTGCACAAACATTTTCCCTGATCAAGAAACTCTGGCTTCTCATATGCGATGGCACAAGGCCAATCCGATTCTCAGTGACATACAAAAGACATTCTCCTGTGACGTATGCGGCAAATCTTATAGTTCGAAGAAGGTTCTATGGAAGCACAAGAGGCTTCACAAGGCTACCGTTGTAGCCTCATTCAAATTCCAATCTTTAGCCAGAAAACCGATGGCTACACAATTCTTGTGCAACTTCTGCCGCAAAGTCTTTTCTAGCAGCCAGTCTTTGCAGCGGCACAAACTCACCTTCCACAGTGAGCTGCAGAATCCACAGCGCCCGCACCAACAGCTGTACAACAGCAATCGAGCATCGTTTGAGGATGAGCCGAGGGCAAAACGCAAATATGAGATGATCGAAAATGACAATTCACAGGCCAAGCTTTCTCCTTTCGCCATGGACTTTGCTGGTGAGAGAAGGAAGCCGGTCATGTGTCACGTTTGCAAGAAAATGTTCCCTAACATGAGCGTGCTGTACAAGCATAAGCAAACTGTCCACAAGGCCCGTGGAAATAAAGACTCGATACCCGAATGCATACCGATGTCCACTGACGACGGCAAATTTTCGTGCAACATCTGTTTCAAGGAATTCCCTGGTCTGTCGAATCTGCGACAGCATTTCACGATCAAGCACAAAAAGACGGCAGCACAGTCCGAAGCCGGCAGCACATCGAATAATGATAGATTATCGCTTCCGACACCCGAACGACCAAGAGAAGTTCCTACCTACGAAGTGGCCTACAATAACGTAATGTACAGTTGCAAATTGTGCAAGCAGTGCCATGTCTTCAATAAGGTATCCATCATAACTCATATTACTAATGTTCACAACACAGTGTATCAGGCTGATAGCAAGACGTTCCATAGAGAGGTCAATCTGAGCACTTACGTAGTGAAGGACGCAATTGGAGCTACTTGCCCGCAATGTGACGTCAAATATCCTAACAACAGAGCTCTGAAGATACACTATGTAAAGTTCCATGAGAATGCCGATTAAAATCGCTATTAAAGCCTGGATTGTGCCAGACAGGAAGAAAGATTTTTTAATTATGATCATAAAAATCAATAGACCTCAAATCATGATTCACATACTTATATATAAATGGTATATTCTTAAATTGTATTAATTAGCATTATAATTTGTTTTCTCAATGAGTCGAACAATTATTGTTTAACGAAATAATTCCTTGCGAATATCGCATCTTTATATTGATTAACATGTAAAATGAAAGGAAAAAAAAGGTACAAGTATTGTTGCCATAATTTCGTGAGCTTAAATAATGAGAAAACAAATACATTGTTTTAAGATACAGGGGTGTGCTATTTTAATTGCACACTTCACGTATTCTGTTTGAAAATATTTAAAATATATTTTGTTTAAATATATTTTTTAGTTTATTTTTTTCTTTAACATAAACAGTTAAAATATTTGAGATGTGCAATTGAAATAGGTTATCCTGTACATATTGTTACGTTAATTAAACTTTCATTTTGCGAATATTTTCACAGTCGAAAATTTATGTATGAATATAATTTGTTACCTGTTTCATATAGCGACTGTATAACTGCGACCAATGAGGTGTGTAAATATCGAAGTGGCTATAGAATAAACTATATATATGATGAATTCATGAAACTTGGCAACCTCTCGGTGCAGTTACGATAAGTTGATCACTGTAGTCAGGTATACCTGCATTACCAATTTTTCCAGGAGATTAAACTTTTAATATGTTTGTTCACGTGCATTATGTTATCGATTTTAACGTGTGTATATGTTACGTATTTTTTCCCCTGAAAAGATATAATAAATAGAATAATTTTTAATATAATTAAACTATCGTTAATCGAATTTTGGTACATTTTTCAATATCTTGACCTGATTGCAGTGATAATGATGATAACCACCTCGGGGATATTACATAACAATTGCTTAAATTTCTTTATCTACACTATAGATACATTGGGTAGAACTATTATTATATATGTATGCAAATAAAAATCATAAATATCTTGCTTATACATGTAACAGTATTTATTAAGAATTTCCCTTCATTTTGATTGTTTGTTTTTGCTTAATCTGACAATTCACGCGTCTCTGTTCCTTTCGTTCTTTCTTTTTATCTTTCCGGCTGCATTAGCTATGCGTTACATTAGTTTTATTACTAACTGCGTATTTGTATTTGCAATGTATGAATTATAGCAATAAAAGAAAAAAAAGAAATTATCGATTCTTGTCATTCAGTTTCTAGGACTGATCATTAGATTGAGTTCCCATTATATTATATTCTCTTCCTAATTTTGAGATTACGTATATAGATTAATTATATTTTAAATAGTAACTCAATATAAACAAAAAAATTGTTACAATAACGAAAAAAAGCTGTAGGAATAAAATTTTGTGAAATTTTCAGAAAATACATACAAACTAAGTAAATATTAAGTTGTTATGTATCAATTAATTCAGCGTCATCATTAATATCACTCGCAACGTTCTAATGGACCTCTACTTTCTTCTGATGTCGTTACAGTTACAATTGTTATGGGAAAAAATTGTAAACTTTACAGAACGATTCAGATTTATTTATAATTCCAATTAAAATTGGGATTAAGTTCTTGTTTTGAGTAATTGTTTCTATCACAATTTAACATTTTCTTACTCAAAATTTCTAATATTATATTCGGGATGGCAATTCCAAAAATCAAACTAAATCTTTTGCTTGACAAGCGATGTTCCAGCACTAAGCTATTCACTATTTTGCATGGAACTATATGTATATAAATAATAATTTAAAAATTGTGATGCTTTATTATTTATGAGCGAAAGATAGTAATATAACATTAGAATATTAAAGGTGAGAATAAGGAAAATATGACAAGGATTAAGGCAGATGGGTAAAGAATTTATCACACGAATATTTGGTACTTCCTTTTTTTATGAATGCACAAAACATTTTAATATAAACTTAAAAATCCGTACAACAATATGAAAAATTATAGACTATTATACACATGTATATAGATATATATATATATTTATGTCATACTTTTTATTTTTTCCATTTTGCGGATTTAT
>QKQZ01048229.1:0-11462 GCA_003595255.1 Solenopsis fugax
AAACATTAATTTATTATTCATTTAATATTTATTTTATATTTTTTTTCATTATATATTCATTTACAGTAATGATTCTTAATAGCGTTTTTTAAACGTTTAATATTGTTTAAATATTTATTTTTCATGAATTATTTAATTGCGAAAATTATTTCAGTAAGCATTTTTTCAATGTTTATTTAACATTTATTTAATGTTTATTTAATATTAATTTTTTTACTTATTTATTATCTGTAAAATTACGTTTATTTATTATTTAACATTTAAACTATTTATTTTTCAATTATTAATGATTTTAAAATTTGTTTAAAAAAATGTTTTTGAATAACATATGCAAAATCAATAAAAAATTATAATTTTTTATATGTTTATATAAATAATACGCTTTAATTATATATGTTTCGTTTTTTTGATAACATATATATTGACTTGATTTATCAGTGATATACACGTATTAGCACAAGTGTTTACAGATCATCACGAGGGATCAGTTCGCAGCAGTCGCAGAGGACAAAAGCATCATTCATCGTGGTTACGACTTGGATGGGTAACTGCGTGGAAATTTCCAAAAAAAATTCCTGAGAAAGAACCTCAATATTATAAAACATAAATTTTCTTAATGTAAAAAGTGGCATAATTCCATTAATTTTAACGTTTCCGAATAATTTTTTCAATGCAAAAAACGTTTTTTAAAATATATTGTTTTGCTCATTGAGTTAAAAAAAAACGTTTTTTTAACGTTTAATGAACATTTTCTTCAAATGTTTGAAAAACGTTTTTTTAACGTTAAAATAAACATTTTAATAAAAAAAATTTTTTTAATGAAAAAAAAAGGGCACTTAACCCATTATTTTAACGTTTTTATAAATGTTTTTGAAAATGTACTTTAAATGTTTTTAAAAACATTTAAAAAATATTGTGTGCTGATTAGGTATTATATACATATATATATGTATATATGTAGGGGAGATAGGGGCAATTCGTTAGGGGGGAGAGGGAATTCGTAAAAATGGAAATATCTTTGTATGGGTATATGTTAAAAATTTACTTTAAATACTGTAAACGCGTCCTAATGTAACGACGTTGCTAATAAAGTTTCGTTGGCGACGACGTCATATTGAAGTCGTGGCAGTAAAAAATGTGTTTTGCGACAGTCGAAGTAATTTCTGACAGTCAGCATTTCTTCAAAATTTAAGTAAGATAAATAAGATTCTTTTTGAAAACTTTGAATGTATCGTGTCCAGTTGAATGTATTTGAAACATTTCGTGTTTACTTTTTGCTGTGTGATGTCTATTTTTGTAGACCATACGCAATAATGCGCAAAGTTGACGCCAGGGCGATTCGACATCAAACGTCGTATTAATAATACTATATATCATTTTCTAAATAAAACAGATTGTTAACAACAGCTTTTTTACATTTTTTCATCTTAAAACACAAATTTCAGAATATTTCCGAACTGATTACGAATTACCCCGGGCTTGGGGCTATTCGAAATACTTGGCACTGATCGACATTTTTATATGTAGTTCAAAGCAAGTACATTTTCGTGTTTTATTTATAACGGCATTGTGAAGGGGAAGGTTCAACCTTTTAAACCAACTTTTTTTTCAATGAATACAGGACTTAGGAGACGCAAAAGAAAAAAAAACATAACGAATTGCCCCGGTCTCCCCTACACACACACACGCACGTACGCACGCACGCACACACGCACGCACGCACGCACGCACGCACGCACGCACGCACACACAGTTTGGAGCAATTTTTTGGAATAAAATAAATTACAACTTCTATTACATCAATAATAATTTTTCATGTTCACTATTTATATTAATTCCAATTTCAAGTTTTTAATTATACTAGAGTTTAAATGTTTTATTGTATTTTGTTTACAAAAGAATATAGGTATGTTAAAAATTCGATAAATTATACTATCTTACTCAGAATTGAGAATGTTATATCTGAAAAAAGTAACACGTTATTGTTTCCGTTTTCGTTACCATTACTTCGAAACTAACGAATTGTTACTTTCTTCGTTACATGTTGGTAATAATAAAATAGATCATTAAATTTTAAAATTACATTATTTAATAATCAGTACATTACATGTAATTCGCATCTGCTTGAAAAGATAATGCTGAACCGTGAAAACTCCTCCTTACAATAAGTACAAGCATTGTATACAACATAGAATAAATAAAGAAGACTTGGAGTAGATTTTCTATCGAGGGGGTAATCACTCAGAAAATAGATGTACATTGGACTGCGGACTTCAATGGACTTTATCAGACTTTCATCGGAATTCATTGGAATTCATTACGATTATTAAAAGATCTTCCTAAAAAAAGATCATCAAAAGTCTCTCTTTAGTAACTGATTAACTGATTTCAGCCAAAAATTCGTTATAAAAGCCAAAAAATCATTGTATAACGCATAAAATTCATCATATTATACCGGACTTCATCGGATTTCAAGGAATTCAACTGACTTCTAATAGGTTGTACACCAGAATTCAAAAGTGGTTACTCCCTCGTTTTCAATAAAATTTACAAAGAGAAGATATTAGATGTATTCGTATCCTTCGATGATTTGATTATTATTTCATTATTTTACGTGCTCTTAGTGAATTGTCACTTTATCTAATTCAATTTTGTATTTTATTGAATAAATAATACTGAATGTTCTCCGAGATCGTCTGTATTAACCCGATAATTTTTTCTTTACTTTTTACAAAATAACTGTAAGAATATCAAAACATTAGTGATTAAGTATTAACAATGTATATAAATATAGCTTGCAAGAGTTGCCGATGTTGGACCAAGCAATCATTACAAGCCGTTAAAGTATAAAATATTTCTATATATTAATCGTAAAATTAATTATTCTCAACACTTGTGCGCATCCATGGCAATATTACTAGTATTAGCGATAAGTGTTTAAATAGCACCACATGATCAAAGTAGAAAATTATCACAATACATATATTATGAAATAAATTTTTTATTTGATAAAACCTAATTTAGTGTCATAAGCGAAATAGCCAATATTTAAACAGTTTTTATTGTTGATTATTTAAGTGGTAGTAGATTAAAATGTTATCGTATATCACAAAATTGACAAGACCAAAAACCGCTCCTTGACATTTATCTCAAATAATTATTATACTAAATAAATTTCGTTTATACGAATCGATTGATTGCTTAATGTCGTAAAGTCAATCGTATCTTGTACAAGTCTGGCATTAGTGGCAGTGCGAAATCTGTGATAAATGGATTAATTGTGTGAGATTTTTAATCATTACATATTTTTTACCATTCAAAATTTAACTGCGAATGTGTATCTGACAGAAGTAAAATTATTGCCGTATCAAGAACAGACCGACTATTCATAAATATTGACATCGTTTAATTATATTCTATATACATACTAAAAATTTTGCTATACTACTTTTTTTAGCATGTAAACATATAAAATATTATTTATACGTTTGGAAAAGCCTATAAGATTTTCCAAAAATGTGTTTCTGTTTATGCCGTGGAGAATTCTCCGAGTTAATTCTGTGAAAATCACATGTATGCAACGTTTTGCAAGTAATCACTCTACAACCTGTTAAATTTGAAATTGTTATAGATAATGGTCGAATATAGGCAACTCTTTAACATTAAGATGTAATATGTAAGCGTGTCAAATATACGAATAAATCTCCAAACAACCCCCCTCAAGCAGCATTAGGGAAATTGTTATTCTTTTTTTTTTGGTGGTTATACATTGCAAAACACAACGCACACTCTATTTCTTTCTTTTTTCCCTCTCTCCTTCTTTTAGGCAATTATTTCTTTGGCAAAGCTTTCATAAAATATGTCAGCATATCAATTGGCAGCGGAAACACAATGGTAGAGTTCTTCTCCGCCGATATTGTATGCAATGTCTAGAATTAAAAGAAAAACATGAAAACGTGTAACGTACAAAGATAGTGAATATCTAATCATTGACAATATGTTCGCGCGATTAATAGTAACATACTAATAATCCCAGCAAATCATGAATTTACAAATGTAAAACTATTATATTTATATATGTTATATAATAGCTATCCCTATATAGCTAACCGAACGTGGTAACATACAAATATTCTGTTTTCATACGGAATATACAAATTTATATAATAATATAATAATATTATATAAACAAAATTTATATAATATGCTCAGAATATTTTTATAACATGTCTAGAATATTATTTTCCGCATGTCAGGAACATTCGTATAACATCTTTATAGAATATTATTTTTCATATGTTGCTAGGATATGTTAAAAATATTATAAATACACTGCGCTATTTATACTTACTTTTAATAAAAATTTTTTCATATTTTATTTAATTATTGTATCATATTGACTTTTTTCTAGTTGTATTTGTGAAAAGCAGTAAAAAAACTATAATTTTATCCAGAGAGTAACTAAAAAAACATACATGGAGTATACCACAAGATACAGGACAAAAATCCAAGTCGAAAAGTCCCAAATCATTTTTCGATCTAAACTTTCTGTTCGTCGTTATACGGTATTAAAGTTTGCGAATCAGTGTCCGTCTATAGACGGAAAACGGGACGGGAGAGTAGCAGCTATTCTTCGCTCCTGTTTTCCATCTATAGACGGGCGCTGATTCGCAAACTTTAATATCGTATAACTACGAATAGAATCCTCAGATCAAAAAATGACTTCAGACTTTTCAATTTGAATTCTTGTTCTGTATGTCGTGATATACTCCATGTATGTTTTTTTTAGTTATACCCTGTATATGTTTATATAAATAATATGCTTTAATTATATATGTTTCATCTTTTCGATAACATACATTGATCTGATTTAGTGATATACATGTATTAACACAAAGTGTTCACAGCTTATCACTAGGGATCAATTCGCAAAAGTCGCAAAAGTCAAGCAATGTTTGGAGCGGTTAGACTTGGATAAGTGACCGCTTGGAAATTTACAAAAAGAATTTCCCAAGAGAGAAATTCTTTTTTGTTACAAAAATATATTGTTTTTACTGGGAAAATATTATGAAGATGTATGATATAGGCATTAATAGGTATTGTATACTGTAGGATGTTCTCAGTATATACTTCGAATCACTGTAAAGCGCAAATAGGAAGAACTTGCACAGTATATGCGAAGCATATCAAAGCACGTATATTGAATGTTCCAAGAATATCGGTAATCTATTGTTATGTAATATTCTTAAAATATTCTCAGAATATACTTGTTCCGTTAGGGTTATTTGTATTATCCTAGTTATACTCTAATACATTAATATAGTAACAAAGTAATATAGTAACAAAGATAGTAATACATTAGCAATCCCGCATATATGCATAAAATTAGTTAACAATAATAACCATATTACCTGCAAATAACGAAGTTGCAAGGCTGCCGGTGAATCACTGATGACTTCCGACGCTTCTCGCAAAGCCCTGCTGGCCTTTTGTTCTCCTTCTGCAGCAATTACCTAGTAAAATAATTGAAATTGCAAATAACATTGCGATGTAAATAAATTATTTTTTTCAAGCTCAGTTCTTTTACGGTTTGATATTGTTTTCATGACGACAGAAACGAAGCATGACATGTAATAAAGTAATTATTATTACGTACATATAACCACAGTATAGGTTAGCACAGCTGTGGTGCAGTTTTATCTTTTAGCTTTCCATTAAAAGTATAATAATTAATATAATTTCGTAATCCTGAAACTTGTAAAATATGCGGTAATAAGTTACTATCCCGACAGTTTCCGATAGCTAAGAAGATTGTACCATTATTTCAGGAATTATATTATATTATTTTTTATTTTACGTTTTTTACGTAGTAATTAATTTATTGTATGTCATTTTTCGCCTCTAATGTCATATAAACAATATCGTATCGTAAGAGAGTCAAGCCTTCTACATTAATTAATTAAAGTTTTACTTTAGCGCGTGCTTCGCGTGAAGCTTCAGCTTCCGCCGCCATAGCTCGTTGCAACTGAATGGGTAGTCGTACATCTTTACTGTAAAATAAAATCATTAAAAAAATGTAATTTATTAAGATAATTTGTATATTAAGCTATCACGCGAAATAATGGATTTGTCAAAATATATTACTCAATTAACATTAGATTTGACTTCAATATTTTGAAAACACATTTAGGACAAGCAATTTGTATGCTTACAGTTCGACTCGTTCAACTTTTATTCCCCATGTATCAGTGGCTTCGTCTAGGACAGTCTAATGAAAACGTAATTAAAATGTCATTAATACACATTAATTTTTTTCTCCTTTGGAGTATATAGCGAGCCTAATTGTGTTTAAATTTCTCATATACCTGCATGTTTTCAGAGATTGCTTCTCGCTCGCTCATTATTTCATGAAGCGGTCGTTTTCCCATAATATTCCTCAAGGTCGTTTGAGCCAGTAGTCTGGTACTTTGATGCGCATTTGCCACATTCGTAATCGAAATGGTCGCGTTAATAATGCGATAGTAAACTACTGCATCAATGGATACCGTAACGCTGTCCTTCGTCAAGACCTAATACGAATAGATAAATATCTTTTATGTATCGATATTCTATATGCATTTAATGTATTTCCTTATTTCTATGTTTTATATTTTCTATGTTTATATGTTTATATATTTATATTTTTTCAATTTTTTATTTTTATTTTTATTTAAAAATATTTTTTTTAATACTTTCTATATATATTTTCTCTAATTTCTATATTTATAAATATTTTTAACCCTTAAACACAGGGTCTGGGAAACCCCATATGAAATTTCAAACGCTTGCTGAAGATGGAATGAGATAGGTGGTTCGGACCGGGGTTGGGAAGTAGGGAGAGTGAAATCTCTCCTTTCGATTGATATGGTTGATCAACTTTATTGGTCAACTACAGTTCGAATATCACGGCAACAAAGTTTTGTTAATGTCTGTGGGACCTATATTGTGTGTAAGTATAACTTTTTTGTGAGTAATCTTATACTTAAAAAATCGGACAAAATACGTTTGAAGAGGTTCATTTGCGTATGTTACTCACATAGTATAGTCTATCTAAAATTAGATACATTACTATATAATGCTGTGGAGAAGGGGGCTTTTGCGCGGAGTCCGAAATATATCATAAAACACATCAATTTTCAATTTTGGATACCTTGAGTTAATCAAAAATACTTCATATTCTTCTGATTACATAATTACATAATTATACTTTTGTTATATAATGTTACATAATTATACTTTTTAAAAGAAGTGACAATGCCATAATTTTTTTCTTTTTTTGAAAGTATAACCCTTTAAAACGTATTGTAATGTCTGTAAAAGATTTTTGTTGCAAAGATATGTTTTTTAAGAAAAGTGGATTTTTGACAATTATTTTCATTTTTTGCTTAATGGTTTTTCCTTTTTAACTTTGCAATAAATCATTTTTCGGTAATGCCGATTATGCAGTTACATTTCTGAGAGTCTAAACTTTCATTTAGAAAAAAAATTGTTGAAAAGTATTGATTGGAATCAAAATTATAGCTTCTCAAAGTCGAAAGAGTGGGGTCAATCAGACTGGAAAATGTGTTAATGTTTACTGAATTCGGTGTGTTTAAGAGTCAATAAATAAATAAATTTATATTATTAACATTTTACATTTAATATATTTTTTAGAGAGCAGCGAAGAATATAACATGCAAGTTATATATTCAAGTAATGATCATAATGAGGATGATTACGTGCAATTACCTCTTGCGGCGGCACGTCACATGTTCGCGTTCGCAGATCAACGCGCGTGTAGTTGTCCACACACGGCAGGATGAAAAAGATTCCTGTAAGCGTACACGATTAATCGCTTCGATAATCGACAGTAAAACGTGCATAAAGCGTTGAAGCGTTGTGCAACATAAAAAAAAGATGTTCAGTAAAAATATGTCATATACACCAACCGAATTATCTAGCCCTATTTATTTCCAAGTCACGTAGCAAGTATAAAAGATATAGGACTTTCTCTTATAATATAATAGTGTAGTTTAAATGCTGTGTATATCTTGATAAATATAAGACAAACCGATGTAATTTACTATGAATGTATGACGGGAATTTAAAATTGTTTCAAATATTATTTGAAACTGAGAAAATCTTGAAAATCTTGGAAATCTTGAATGCTTTAAAAGCTTCTTAAAAGTTGACTACTAATACAATATAATATTTATTTTTTACATACAGTTGTATTTTTTTATTACTAATATATATTAATATTATAATTAATCCACACAGTTCATCCTATATATTATTTCCATGAAAAGAAAAACAACGGCACTAAGTATACAATAAATTAATATTTAAACATAATAAAAATAAAAAGTGGGACTCGTAAAATTATAAATATAATGATATATAAAAGCGGCAAATACGAGTCGGGCGAGGTAAACGGTGCGCAAAGGAAATCAACAAATAATTGTGACATCATATGGATTTCATAAATGAATTTAATAACAATAATCGAACGTTTCAGTTCTAATTTTGAGCCATCTTCAGCGCAAATACATAAAAAAAAACCGTTAGAGTTGACAAATTAATATCCGCCGGTAATAAGGTTGAGGGCTTCCTCGTAAAGAAGTGACAAATATTGCGAGTTGTTCGACTCGAAAAATATGTACATGTTCGCACTGTGGATAGAAATAAAAAGAGCCCCGATATGATAAATTAAGTAACACTTCAGAAAAAATTAAAAATAAGAAAAGGGGAAGAAACTGACCTCAAAAACAGCGATAGTCAAAATTTATAATTGATGCACAAAAAAAGAGAAAAGTCACTGCATCAAAAAATGCTCAGAATTTTACTTATTACCGGCGGATATTAATTTGTCAATTCTAATAGTTTTTTTTATGTATTTGCGTTGAAGATGGCTCAAAATTAGAGCCGAAACGTTCGATTATTGTTATTAAATTCATTTATGAAATCCATGTGATTGTCACAATTATTTGGAGATTTCCTTTGCGCACCGTTTACCGCGCCCGACTCGTATTTACCGCTTTTATATATCATTATATTTACAATTTCACGAGTCCCATTTCTTATATTTAATATTTAAAGATTTGTAAGGAAAAATTTTCTAATTATTAAAATATTTCAAATATTTTCAGCAATATTTACAATGTTAGAAGAATTTTTAATATCAAATAGTATTTCAAAATAATTCTTATTTAATTGAATTGAAAATTTTCAAAGTTTGAATAAAGTATATAATCATATTATTTTATTGAAACTAATATATCATTACTATACAGTAATAATTAGTAATATTAGAAATATTCAAAAATTGAACTTTATAGGGCTAATGAGAGTATTCGCGCGATAATTTTGGTGGGTAACAATTTTCTTTTATTCAAATTCTTCAATTATATGAACGTTTCTGTTCCGCTTCGAGCCATTCTCAGCATAACAATATATTATCCGAATATTAATGTCCGTGGCATGATCGAGGAAAGGAGTAATTCTCAAGGAGTCCATGATGTTACGATGGCACATGAAAGGATCAGTGACAACCAATAGGATAAAATGATTTTAAAGTTAAAAATTTTGATGTCAGATTAAATCGTGGACGAGAAAAACGTTGAGAACTAACCGATCAATGCCATGGAAGAATACACAGAACAAAATTCTTCGAAAATCATTATGCAGTCGGACTAATTAAAAGTAATTAACAAACTCGATGTGATATCATGTATGTACAAGCACTACAAGCGACTACTTTGAACGGTTGACAATTTGTTACTACACTCAGACCGATAATAGAAGAACACAAGAAACCAGAAATCAATAACATAATAGGACGCACCAAGAATAAATAAATAGATACAGCGGATGTCAAGTTCTTACATATACAAATAAAGTCGTTAAAAAAATTAATTACAGATAAAATTAAAGTTCATTTAAAATGGAAATATAATCGTGGTATAAGAATTCTGTGTCTCTTTAATTGTAGATTTAAATCATTATTTTGCATTTGATGGATATGCAACATTTCGGAAGTTCGGCGTTTATACAGAAATCGCTCATAGTCTAAAATATCTACATTTTTCCAATCGAAGTCATGACTATGCTGCATCCTATGCATATAATAACCGAATGTTTATTGGTGTTTCTCCGGATTTCATTTTGATGTTCAGTTATTCGTGTTTCTAGCTTTCGTTCAGTCTATCCTACGTAGGATGCATCACAATCATCACAATTTATTTTGTATATAACATTCTTTTTAGCCTTATTCGGAAGAGGATCCGTACCTGTTTTTATTAAATTTATTAAGACTAAAGAACGCCAATCTCACATTTAAACCTCTGACGATAGCCTTAAATTTCTCCGAAATAACCGCAATGTAAGGTATAGTAAACCATGATTTCTTTGTATTCTCCTCAGGCGATTCTGAAGTATTTTGGTGTATCGTTTTGTTATATATTAAAGATTTCAGACGCTCATTAATCGTATTGAAAATGACCTCCAATGGGTAATCATTATTTAATAGCGTCTCAATAATGAACATGATGTTCTTATGGTGATATTTTGGATGTGATAAAAAGAAAGCTATGTCAATCATTCCCATAATCGTTCCTTTCTTTTGAGAAAGAGGATGTGAGGACAGGTTGTTGAGGTACCTTCCGGAAAAGGTTGGTTTATGATACCAATCCAGCTCTATAATCTCATTATTATTTATAATTGTCATGTCTAAAAAATTTAATTTTTTCTCCCCAATTTTAATGATGAATTGAAGTCTCGGATGAAATGAATTAAAGACATTCAAAATCTCCTGTGTATTGTTCGTCGTGTATTGTTCTAATATTATTAGAAATATTCTTTCGGAAATAAATAAATTACAGTAATGATGTTAATCTTACCGGGACCCTTAGCACCGCCAAATAAAAGACGACCCAGTCGAAATATGACGGCTCTTTCATATTCTTGTACAACCTGTAATTTAAAAAAAAATATACCTCTTGCGTAACTTACAACTTTACTTGAATTTTATAAACCAAATACAATTTCATTTTAATTAATAAATATTATTGTATTTAATTAATACTTTGTACACGTCTTGGGATATTTGTGCTCTACGCATTTAATTTCTTTGAAATATTTTGTCAGCTATTTATAGCAGTTATAGTTTAGTTATAACATTTAGATACAATTTTTTTCAATACACTACTATTATATGGTATTTATATGGTAGTGTATTGAAAAAAATTGTATCTAAATGTTATAACTAATCATAGTTGACAAAATATTTCAAAGAAATTAAATGTGTAGAGTACAAATATCCCAAGATGTGTACAAAGTATTAATTAAATACAATATTTATTAATAAAATATATATATACACACACACACGCATGCACGCACGCACGCACGCAGGCACGCACGCACGCACGCACGCACGCACGCAC
>QKQZ01048234.1:0-19017 GCA_003595255.1 Solenopsis fugax
GCGAATCGCGCTAATGGCGAGACGGGCGACGTCTCGCGCGCCGCGCGTTCCGAGAATCCGCCGGTAATCGTCGTAATTTTCTCTCCCCGCGTCCCCGTATAAGGCGGCGATGTCGTGGGACATTCGTTCGCTCGTGAGAAATCGAGCGCGACAACGCGACGTTTCCGCCGGGACACTTTCGCGAGAGAGTAAGAGAGAGACCTGCACTGTGGGTCCGCGGACTCGGTCAGTCCATCAACTATAAATAAGAAAGGTGTGTAAAATTGCATGAACGAGTGTAAAAATCATGCGATTTACAACAAAATTTTATATACGTTTCCATAAGAAGTTGTGTGATTTTTTTCGTTCGTATAATTTTACATAGGTAATTCCAGTTTGCATAAATGCCGTACCTATTTAAAACTTAATTTATCAAGTGTTATTTAGTATGTTTAAGGAAAATGAACTATAGCAATAAAAATTTCATAGTGTCTACGGCTATAAAAAAATTGGAAAATACAAATATCTATTTTCTTATATTTGAAAAAAAACTTTAAAAAACTTTTGCATTTTTGCTATATATCCCATAGAGATATGAGATGAGAAATGTGTAAAATTATAAGGACAAGTGCAAAAATCACGCGATTTACAACGGAAATATTATACGTTTCCATAAAAGATTTTGTGACTTTTTTATCGTTCATATAATTTTATATACTTTTTTGCAGCATAAAATATGTAAAATTGCAAGACAAATGAAAAGTACATTTTATATTGTCACTTTGAACGTTTTTCTTAGTGAACTGATAAGGATTTTCATTGTTTTGACTAATTTGATGAAGAAAAACTCAGCAGTCGACAAAATATCTCATTTGCGAAATTGTCCTGAATAAATTCATTCCAACGTTAATAATCGAGAAAGAGGAGGTGCGATCCTATATGAGAGAAACTAAAAGTGACCTTGAAAATAATTTGCAAAAAAAAAAAGAAAAAATTATAATCAATATGAATAGCTGTATCGAATTATTCACGACGAAAAAAATTGCATTGCTCCGCTAGCGCGGCATATTTAAAGGAAACGAAATTTGCTCGTTAAATATTTCTGCGTTTTAAATTTACATTTTCAAAACTGCACTTTACACGAATTGTTTGAAAAATCATTATGTTTATTTCGCGATGAAATATACGCGTATTGTCAGTTGTCAGAAGATCTCAGGTCACCTGTTAATTTCCTAATGCCCCTTTCCACCAATTTAGATTAACTTTGATCAATGTAGTTTAACTTACTTGTTCCTTTTTTCTAATTCTTAGAACTAAAAAAAGGTGAAGAATAAGTTAAACTGAGATCAAAGTTAATCTGTGTTAGTGGAAATAGGCATAAGAGTGTAAAATTCTTCCGTTAATGTTGTTCCGTTTTAATACGACGCGATTTTATAATTACTTTTATAATTTTATATACATATATTATTTATATATATATTCTTTTTCAAACGTATTTGTCAACATATGGTCTGTGTTCAGCAGAATGAAATAATAAATTATTTTCGAGGATAATCGTCATATAAACATATTAAAGTTGTAACTTTAAAATAAACCCCTTATTAATTAAATTGATATCACAAAGTTTAAACATTTTAACTGAAAAATATTGATCCTATAATTTTGATAATACATTCAAATTATATATATAATTAATTATAATTATTAATTCAGTTAATCAAATATATTTTGTTTTAAGTAAGTTATTCTTAAAATAACTGTGATTTGCTTATTATTATTCTGACTTTTGTTTGACAATTTTATAATACTCTTCGAAAAAGTATAATTTTTTATAAATATATAAGTTTTTCTAAAATTTATAATGTATATATTTTAAGATAGTTATCAAGAAATGATCTTTCGTTAAAGATAGCCGTTACTTATCAGAAGGAAAAAAGTAAATTGAGTAATCGCTTTTCTTGGCAATATTTTTCTGTGTAAAAAAATACACGCAGGCAGTTTTCTTTAAAAAAATTCTCGAAATAGACAAATTTTTTGTGTTCTAGACTAGAGTACTCCCTGAACTGTTCTTATTAATATTATGTTTTTGTATAAAAGATAGGATTCTCTCTGAAATTCTTAGACTTTTCAATAACTTACACAACAAAGATGAAATATTTATTTGATTTTTATAATCATGTTATTTTCATACAATAATTTATTCGATCCTATTAGTGAGTAAGAAACGTCGGTATTTCTAATGTTAATTGTCACGGTGGCTATTTCACGTTCGCTGTTCCCGCTGAAGACCTTCAAGATCCCCTATATTCCGCGAACGTATGATCCGATAAATAAACGTCAGAATTACGGTAAAACTAAAGGGCGACGTCGTAACCGATTTCCTTAACCGCCGTTCTCCCCCTCGTGCCCATCATATAAGCGCCGTCACCATTATGGCGCACATTATTTACCTCTATGGGACATTTTGCGCGCATAATGGCGCACAGGCGATAACGATTTAATCTATTTCTCGAGTGAACGGTTACGCGGCGGCTCCGACTACGTGGGAATAAATTTCGAGTAAACGGAAGCGATAATGCGCGAATTATTACGCCCTCCCTTCCCCCGCCGATCCCCCTATCGCCCAGCCTCATCATCCCGTTCCTCTTAAACTCGTTCTCGGATCGCACGGTTCGCGGAGGAGAGCGCCAAATTTCTGTTTTATATTCATAAAGGGACGCGCGAATCTTCCCCTCGGGAAACTCAGTTTGCCTCCCTTATCGCATCGAAGAGCTATTTAATCTGTTCTAAAGTTTGTCCGAACTGCCCCAAAATGAGGTAGACCCGTCTCCCTATAATCGTCCCGCCGATTTTGAAAGATTCAATCGACGATCAAAGAGATTTTAACTTGTTAATTTGTTATTTATATCTTGTGTTTGCAAAAAAAACCCATTAATCATTATCTCGAACCCGTAAAAGAACTCAAGCAACAGGAAGATTCTTATGAACTATGAATTCATTCTTATGAACTCAAATCGCGAAGATACAGCTTAAAGAGGTTCTCTCATTTTTTTCATATTTTTATTTTAAATAGTTTTTGTAATAGTCGCATTAAGTCTTACAGAAAGAAGAGTTTTAAAAAATAATTTAATTACAAACAAGAAT
The DNA here is from genome assembly GCA_003595255.1 of Solenopsis fugax. Classification (NCBI taxonomy): domain Eukaryota; kingdom Metazoa; phylum Arthropoda; class Insecta; order Hymenoptera; family Formicidae; genus Solenopsis; species Solenopsis fugax. The sequence continues at coordinate 3,124 of QKQZ01048234.1, forward strand.
TCGGAAAATCTAGTATGTACGAAAGAATGTAGAGTTTAAGGAACCATTTTGACCATACATTGAGAAAAAAACAATTACTATAATTCAACTATAATTTGTAGTCATTTTCGGTGCCAACTATATATATGTGTAGTTTTAATCATGTATTATTATTACTATGTAGTTAGTAAGCAAATGTTAACAAAATAGTTATATTCACTGTAGTTGTGACTACATTTACTACCCAGAAATGTTTATTTTATTTTTACTGTCTTGATATTTTATTATTTTAATTTAAAATATCAAGTTAATTAATATTAAAATTTTTTCATAGTAGATAAACAAAGTAATAACTATAAAAATAAAGCTCCTATTTTACTATGCAATTATAGTTACAAATACTTTTCTCTTAGTACATAGTTTTCTTTAAATAACTTTATAAAATAGCATTGAATCTTGGAAAGAAGCATTTGAAGTAACTTAATCGCTAGCAAAATATGTAAGAATTTTGACAAATTATATTTATATGAAGGAATGGAATTCAAGAACATTTTTAAATAAAAAAAAAAGGGAAGTTTCATAGTATCATTTTCGTGCAAAAGTATGAAATGTTCATGAATTATTCAATTCTCTTTAAATTTGACGAGAACGCTAGTGACGTTACACTCTAGTGGAAACGTGACGACGACGTTTGGTAATAAAAACAATTCAAATTTTTCATTATTTACTATTTAGAAAATGGCAACGGTCAAAAAACTCATATTTCAAAAGACATGAAAAGTCACCCTCTACTTTTCTAAGCTGGGGAACCTTCTTAAAGTTCTTACAAAAATTATTTATAAGAATTAAAGGAAAAGCAAACTGAGGAGTACACTGCGAACCCTTTCATCTATTCAAGGGTTAAGCTAACTGTTACTACTCTGTTTGCTTCTCGTTTGGTTGGCCAGCTTGGCTCAGCCCAGCTGATGGCGGGAAGAAGCACGAGTAATCACGAAACCGCATGACTATGCATTGCAGACGGGAAGGAATGCGACGCCCTGGTGTGCTACCACGAGAAGGACTCGAGCCTGGTGATCGGTATCGTGATACCCACGCTGGAGTCCAGGCATCGGTACAAGTGCGCGGCGCTGGAGTTGTCTCAGCTGAATCACAATTGTAAGTACCCACGGCCACTGCCGCGTTAATTAGCGGCGACGACCATCCCCTCTTACGGCCCTCGTCGGATAATTACGTAGTCGTTGCAGCGACGGTGTACCCACGGAATACGAGAGCACCACTCACGAAAACCACCTGGGCTCCTTTCCCCTCGGATCCCCACGAGTCCCGTTCCTCAATCTCTCCCTCAACGATACTCGCGTGGCGCTTTCCAGGATGAGAAAAAGGATTTCTTTAAATTATTTCGTCCTTTTTTTTTCGAAGGGTCGTCCCATTTCTCGAAACCGCGATGAGAAGTCGTCCCCGCAGGGTTTCAAATTTCTTTTGAAGGTGCGCCTTATCGAATTTTCCCCCGTAAACGTCGCAAGAAAGAGGAGTAGGGTAAGTGGGAGGGTGGAAGGGAAAAAGAGAGTATCGGATGCGCTCCGTTCGTGATACCGAGTACGTACAATTCGGTAGCAGCAGCGACACGAAAAAGATCCTTATCGTGTTACATAAGGAATGAAGACTTCTCCTTTAAAAACAAAGAACGGAGAGATGGAGAAAAAGGAAAAGGGGAAAAAAGAGGAAGAGAGAGAGAAACGTCGTGCGCATGATGGGACTCCCTACGGGATTTACTTTGCGGTGCATCCCGCGGCGATGCGGCCCGCATGCAGTGAATATAAGCGTGCACGGGGGTGGATAGGGGGTGTACGAAGGGGGAGGAGTGGATGAATATCAGTAGCGCGGCGAATGTAGGCCACGAATTGCGGTTCGATATAAGTAACTTTACGGGGCGCGCAGCTTATGAATTAGAGCAAAATAAAGGCCGCTCCTCTCGCTTGGATCACGAAGCGGTCGCGCGAAATCGGATTAGCTTTCGGGGAATAATACGACGTGGGTATTATCGATCGCGGTTTCGTCGAGAGACGAGGCGAAATTGGAGAGGCGCGTAATAAGGACGCGCGCGCCTCTCTCGTGGGCGATTTAATTAAGAATGCGGATGCTAATTGGGACGAAGATCAAACGCCATGTACCGCGCGCGTGAGAGGGCGGATGGACACGTGATAAAAATTGCAAACATTATTATTCATAAAATCGATTTAAAAAATCGATTGGAAAAGATCATCGAATCGCAATTAATATATAAGTTTAATTCAGATTGAGAACGTGAAAACATAGAATGTTACAGAAGAGCTAAAATCAGTTTTGATACAGATATTTTCAGAGTATAAAATTATTGCTAATTCTTGCTATTTTAATCTAGTTTTTTTAATTTAAAAGCATTATGGAATCATCATTATTTTTAGAGTTGAATTAAAATAGACTGTAAAGTTATTGAATCGCGAAGTATAAGCTATATAAGAATAAAAATATAATTTAAATTGAAAGTTCTAAAATTGTTAAATGTTAATTACATCAGAAAATGTGAAAATTTACAGGTAATTGTAGCAGCGTACTTTTAAGAGTACGAAACTGATGTCAATTATTTTAATAAGTACAGTTTTTTTTATTTCAACACATTACGCAATTGCAATCTTCATTATTTTTGGAATCGAATTAATTAGATTGTAAAGAATCAATGAATCACGAAATACAAACAATATAAAAGGAATATAATTCAAATTTAGAATTTAAAGAATGTTAATCATATCGAAAAATATAGAAATCTATTTTGGTACAGAAATAAGAATACAAAATCGATGTTAATTATTTTAATATAATTTTTTGTTAGATATAAATCATTATAAAATTACAGTTGTCATTATTTTTGGAAGCAAATTATCTCGAAGTGAAAATAACGGAAGTATAAGAAATTCAAATTGAGAACTTGAGAAAAACATAGAATGTTACATAAAAAAAAAAATTGAAAAAGTGTCAATATCTGGTACAGATATTTTAAGAGTACAAAACCGTTAATTATTTTATGAATTGAAAAAACAATTTTACTGCAGTAATTAAAACTTTAACTAGATACAGAACAGAAAATAAATTTATGATGCAATATCAAAATAGTTATATAGAACGCTCAAATAATATTGCGGTGAAAAATTTTGACATTTTAGCAATCAGTTCAAACGTCCAATATAAATATTTTAATGATTCAACATAATTATTTTCAAATCTGTATTTCAACTAACTAACGTTTTTTCTATGTACAGTTTGTTTTTATTTAAAGCAATTAAAAACATAAAATTGCAATTATCATTATTTTTAGAATCAAATTAAAATAGATTGTAAAACATCATTGAACCGTAAAATGTAAGCAATGTATAATAAGAACAGGAGTATAATTCAAATGCAGAATTTAAAAATGTCAGAATTTTGGTATGAAGATTTTATGAATACAAAACTGATGTTAATTATTTTAATATAATTTTAATGTAATTTTATTTGTTTAAAACCATTATACAATTATTATTTAATATGAAATCAATTTGAAGTAGGTTACAAAAGATCACTGAATCGCGAAATGCAATCAGATGTAAAGGAATATAATTCAAATTGAAAATTTAAAAATATACAGAATCGAGAAATATATCAAAATCTGTTTTAATGCAGAAATTTTAAGAGCACAAAATCGTTTTTAATTATTTTAATATAAAATCTAAAATTACTTTTAAAATCTAAATTACTTTCGATTTGCAATCGTCGTTATTTTTGGGAGCGAATTAGAGTAGATCATAAAGAATCATCGAATCACGAAATGCAAGCAGAAATATATAATTCAAATTGATAATTTAGAAACGCAAAATATTAATCGAAAAATATCAAAATCTGTTTTAATGTGGAGATTTTAAGAGTGCAAAATCCAGGCTAATTATTTTAATATAATTCTTTAATTTTAAACAATTACGGATCTATTGGTCTTTTTTACACTGAGAAAAAAAGTTGTTGAATTCACTAAATTTTTCAACTTAATTAAATTTCTTCAATTCAAGTATTTATGTGTTTAACTCAAATATATAAAATACTTGAATTTGAATAAATTTTTATTTAAATATTTATATATTTAACGTAAATATATAATTTGAAAAAATTTAATCAAGTTGAAAATTTTAGTTAAGTTAACAACTTTCTTTTTTCAGTGCATTATTCTAATACCACACACACAGTTCTCACGCTATAACGGAAGTCGCGATATTGTTGCGCGAAAAAAAGTCTATTTCTTGAAATTTCTATACAATTACGGGACCGTGAAAATACCCAATTACGCGTGCGTAGATTCCTAAACCACAAAGGCACGCAATTGGATCGAATTTCGTGTTGGAACAGGGAAACCAGCAAAATACGGGTCGTTCTCTCTACTTTTGTTCAGCCGTCGCCAGTCCGATTGTAGCATTGAAACCACGTGGGTAACAATGTGGGACAATTTCTCTTTCCCTCTTTTTCTCCGTTTCTAGCTCTCTTTCTTTTTTTTCCGCTTCTCACGCGACAGCACGGCGATTCCGCTACCACGTGGTGGCGCGGCCATTCTGCCGGGACAATTTATTTCAGCAGCGAAAAAGATTTGCAACCCGGCGCGGACCGATCACGGAAGGAACCATCGCCGCGGTCGCGGGATCGTTATCATCGCGTACGGGGGAGGAGCAGCGGTATAATCGGAAGTGATGGGGAACCCCATGGTGAATCGTGGGAATCACGGCAACTTGGCAACTTGGCAAATTGAATTAGAAAGTTCGCCGCTCTCTCGGCCGTGGAGTGTCTCGTTTGTCTCCGCGGCGGCAGCCGCGGTATCGAATTAGGTGCGCGGAGACCCCATGTGTACGTACAACCACGATATTTTCGGGTCGCGAAGTTGGTGAGGGCAGACGTGCCTGTCAGGGTCACGTGAACAGGAAGAAGAAGCGCGGATCACGAGGGATGCCCTGCATTAAGAATCTTGTTACCAGTCGGGACTTGCTGGCACAAGAGGCAAGTTTGGCAATTGCGTTCCGTTTGCCTTTTGCATTTACGGCGAAAAAGAGAGTGGAAAAATTATCGTAAAATTTTTCTAAATTTTAATAAATATTTATTCGAATATAGTACTAATGAAATATTTACTAAATGTAAGCATATATTTATTTAATACAAGAACCACTAATTTAATTCAAATGCCATTTTTTTCTTATAGAGTAAATATTTTATTAGTATTATATATATTCGAATAAATATTTATTAACATTTAGAAACTTTTTCTCTCAGTGTATAATTGCGATTGCATTTGCTACATAGAAATGTTCATTTTATTTTTATTATTTATCTTGATATTTTACTGTTTTAATATTTGAAATTATCATAATTTATAATAAATTTTCGTAGCTAGTAGGACTATAAAAAAATATAACTAACATAAATATTACTAACATTATACCAGCAATAACTATAAAAATAAAGTTCCTAACTATAATTATTTTATCATGCAATTATAGTCACAAATACCAAACACTTTTCTTAATGTAAATATTAATAAATAAGAGAAAATCGCAGAAAATTCTTCGATACATAAAAATAAATATTTAAAAATACAAGTTTATACACTCAGTAGATTTAAAAATCAATATAAAATTTCAAGAACTAACGAGCCGCGCTAAATTATCGTGCTATTACAAATAATGAAATAGAATCCTTCAATTATCATGATTTTTAGCGTAAATTTTAGAGAATGTTCTCAAACTGTGTAGTAATTATGCTGAAGCAATTTACAACCGAGATGCGAAATATAATATCCTATACTATCTTGATTTTCACATTGTTAAATCAGGCGTACTATGTTGATTTGAAAATGGTAAAGCGGGAATAATATTGACACGCAAATTGCGATAATCACCAATCTCCAATCGAAAGACACTGAAGAAGAAAAGGTGTTCTGTGTCTTGGGCCATTGAAAAGACTCTATAATTGCAGAATGTCACCATAAAACGAATAGAGACTCTCGCCAAGAACTATTATTATAATCAATAACGTTTCCTAATTGCTTAGCTCGTTATCCCACCCTAAGCCGATCAGTTCGTAAGCCGAATGCGCGTTCTATGTACGCATCTAGCTGCGTACGATCCGGCCAGCTCATAACTCTCTCTCTCCCAGATTGCGCGCTTCGCTCTCAGACAACATTAGCGGACTGATTACAATCGTCCGATTAGCCGACACGCTCGTTACCTTACTGCTTTAAGCCGATTGCGCCGAGCTGTGGAGAATGCGTTCTATCGTTCTCCAATGGGGTGCGCGATCTGGTAACGTACCCGAGTCAAACGCCCCACGGTTCTGTATACCCCGGGTCCTGTATACCCCGTTGCATACCTTGGCACACCGTGTACTCTGCTAATTACGACATCCCGATTACACGGCTTATGACTTTACGTCCTGCCTGCGCATGATGGCCGCCACCGAGCAGCTGCGGGGGTAGCGAAAGGGTTACCCTGGGGTTTAACACGTGAACTTCGGAAGCCGGCGGTCCGGCTGGTCGGCCGGCCGACGTTTGATAGTCAATGAACAAAGTTCGCTATCAAAGCGACCGGGATTTCGCATATCCGCAGGGAGACTCGTGATTTTCTCCCAATACGCCACCTAAGGAGGGGAAAGGGGGGAAGGGAGAGGGAGTCAGACCTCGGAAAGTTCCGCCTCCTGTCCACGAGTAACGATGATGAGCCAATCAACCCTCGAATTTGGGCCCTCCACATGCGGTTCGATTAATTCCAACACTTTACCACGGTATCTTCGTTGACCTCGCAAATTTGAATTTTGCTGAAACTGGGGACGCAACATACGCACCGTATATTCGGTTGAGAGTACCTCAGTGTCTGTTCATAGTCCACTCCCTTCGCGATGGCGTAACGGGGATTTTTGTCAAACTAATTAATTTCACGGCGCGACTAAAATCATAATGCAAGTCGATTCTTGATATAAGAATGAATTACTGCCTGAATTGTGGAAATTACAAATGACTGATCGGAATTATAATGAAACAAAGACTGTTATCCTCAGCGGTTCAACTATTTTTAGCTCCTACATTTGTACACTCTCTGAATCTCATTTAATTAAAGGATGATTTAATTGAATGATTTCTACATAGCTTAAATGTAATTTTCTATTTAAATATCATTTAATTAACAGCAATAATAAGAGAAATTAAAACCGATGAATATGTCAAACATAAAGATAAGAGAGCCAAGGTCGGTCTGCAGCAGATCATGATGTCTAATAATAATTTTTGTGTGAATTTTTACAATCTCTCTCCAACTCACGTGAACTGCGCGCCGCATATTCGTCAATCTTTAAAACACAGTTCTCAACTGAGCCGGAATACATAATATCACAAATTGGCGAGCAATTTTTTTAATAATACTGTTCACATACATGAACTTTTTCGCAATAAATTTTTTACAGTATTTTAAGATGCTAATATAAGCATCAGTATTGTTAAAAAAATTGCTCGTCAATTTAATTTGTTACATACATTACGTATTCTGGCTTCAGTTAAGGACTGTGTTTCAAGACCGAATACACAGAAAAAAAATTAAAACTAAAAAATTTTCTTCATGTAAACAAATTATGTCTATTCAAGATTATAAGTTCTTTCAAGAAGGAATTCAGTTCATTCTTGAACAGACATAATTTGTTTCCATTTGATACTAATTTTTTTTCTGTGTATGTTGCGGCGCGCAATTCACGTGAGCTGGAGATAGTAAAAATTCACATAAAAATTATTATTTGATTAAGTAACTTTTATTTAACGTAATTTTTATTTAAAACCATTTAATTAACTGATAATTTAATTAAATTATTTTAAATTATAATTACGTTAAAAACTTGTGAACAAATTGGAAATAGGCGAGAGAAAATTAATGAAATGCATAAAATTGAAAACTAATGAATTAAAACTAAAATTAAATATCTCGTCGACCTGCCTTATCGGCATTGTTTTATTAATGCTCATTAAACTCCTGCGAATAATTTCCTGGTTGAACATCGTTAACTTCCCATTACTGATCAATTTTACTTACAAATTTGCATCATTAATGTTGTAATTATAAGCAAAAAATGTATAAAACAAAAATTCTCTACAATGTTATTGTAAGAGCATTTCAATATGTAAAATAAACGTGTAAAATTTCAAATATATCGATACTATAGATTTTGAAACGTCTGGAACCTTTTTTTAGTCCTGTGAACTGATGTGATCTGCTATGACATCGCCCTATTTTGAAACCTTTGAACGTAAAAGTTCTTTTTTTCACTAGAACAAATGTCCTTTTTTACGTTTTAATAAAAAAAAAACTCATTTTAAAAGGTCTTATACTTTTCTAAAAAAAAATCAGAAAAATGCCTTTTATTTTTCTTAAAACTCTTACAAATGTATGTATTCCCTTAATCCAAAGTATTTCTTACAAAAGAATGAAGAACAAGTTTTCAATTTCATATGATTGGTTAATCCAACATGAATTGAAAAGTTTTTGTTACTCTGATGAGGAATTTATGGAGATCCCAAAAATATATTTTGCTGATCATGATCGTATACAAATTTAAATACTTGAAGAATCAATAAATTGTATTTCACTCAATATAGAACCATGAAAAGCTAAAAAACGATATGTAGAATAAACATAAAATTTCAAATAAATCGATGATATAGTTCAATCATAAAATAAAAATAGTTAAGAACTCCAATTTTATAATTATCACCACTGTTATAATGTTAGTAATAATCTTATGTTTATAGTTTTACAAATAATGGAAAAAAAATCATTATAAATTATGAGAATTTTTAATATTAATATAGTAAAATATGAAGAGACAAATGATAATAATTATACAATATATTTTTATATGAAAAATTTTTCACCAGATTATAATTGTCGATTTTTAGAAATTCATTGAATATCGGAATTCTAGGAATAGAGAAATCTTTATTTCACGAATAAATAACTAAAATTCTAAAAAAAAAGAAAATTCTGTTAAGAAAAAATTCTTTAGAAAATGTTTAGAATCTTAAAAATTTTTTTGTTAAAAAAATTTTAGTAAAATTTAAAACCATTTTATATAACAAAGAGAGAGTTTAGTTATATTTCTTTTAGAATCTTCAGAATTTTTTCTTAAAAAATTTTTTCTTAAGAATTTTAATAAAATTTAAAATTATTTTATACAACAAAGTAGATCTCTTAATTATATTTTATTAAAATTTAACTAAATTTTACTAAAAGTAAAAACAATAAAATTCGCCAAAGTCCACATTATCTCACGACTATCACGATTTTTAAAATAAATTCTAAGAAAAAAATCTACGCGTAATTTCACCTGACCTAGTCTCTAATCTACTCCAATTCATTTTATTCGCCGTAAATCGCGAGAAATTCTTACATCAAAGTAGATATATTTTGTATTATGACTCACTTTTCGACGATCACGTTCGGAAATTGGAAAAAAAATATGTTGCTCCCCTCGTCCGCTGCTCGCCGCGCGTCTACGTAGATATCTTGAAATTTTCTCGAAGTTGTTATTCTATACAGGCACTTCCAAGCACTTTTCACCTTTCGACACGCGTCCTTTCGTACCGAAACACTTCGAGTGTGTTCGAGGAGACTCTATTAGCGTTACTTGCATCATTCTATTCTCGTGTTTACATCTAATGAATGCTAAAGATAGAAAACACAAATAGCGCTAATAGCGGTCTCTCCGAACGAACGTACCCTTCATCTCACACACGCAATTTCCGCCAAAACGCGACATTCCGCGACACCCGTTTCGTTTCACAGGACGCGATTGCTGTCCGCGGTTAGCGACGCCCGTTTCGTTTCGCCAGGACGCGATCACTTTCACGGCATCGAAAGATCCTCACGGAAATCGAGAAAAGACGTTGCTCCCCCCTCCCCCGCCCCGCCCGCCATTACTACTCGCCGCGCGTCACGTAGGCACCGCGGAATTTTCGTGAAGTCGTTACTCCGTTAGAGACACTTCCAAGTACTTGTCACCACACTATCTTTCTCACCTTTTATGCTTTCGATACGCACTTTTCATCACGCACCTTCGACGGCTTCGACACGCGTCCTTTCCGTCCTTTACTCATCGAAACACACGGCTCGACGTTTGCGACGCAATGCCCGATAAACGCTGCATTTCGCGATGCCCATTTTGTTTCACCAGGATGCGAGCGCCGTCCGCGACCACTTCCACGGCATCGGAGGATCCTTAGCAAGATCCTTGAGCCCGTTCCTGCGACCGCTCGAGCTTCTTATCGATAAATTACCTTCTCGATCCGCGATCAATAACGGATATCGAACGCGACCGTGCCGGTGCACGGAGCGACTGGCGATCCGCTTCTACCAACTGTTTAACAACAAAATCGATTAATCGCACTCCGCATCGATAAGTACACGAAGTGAACAACAATCGCGAGGTTACTAAAAAAATCAACGATGGAGCATTATCGCGTTTCTTGACACAGTAAATAATCAGGATGCTCTGACCGGAATGTTTATACTGTTTACATTCCTTTTTTCGCGACGCGCTCGTACCTTAATGTGCGGCGGACTTCAGGGTGTGCGTCCGGGCGGAGCAGGGCGCGCGCCTGTTACAGTCAAGTGTAAATAACAACGCGACGACACTTGGGCGGTGGAGGGGGAGGGGGAAGGAGGAATGCCGCGGCGCGGTATTTGCTTTTTTATTTACTTACAATCGCTCGCTTCTCGGAATGTTTTCCGGCAGTTTCTCGAAATCGGGTTCGAATATAAATTCCCGTAATGACATCCGACACTCTCGGTCTATCGCTATTACGTAATATCTTACGTTATTATGCAGGACTGCCACCCTTCCGATTTTGACAATTCCGAGATCTTTCTCTCTCCGTTTTTGTCAACCGTAGGTTGGCAGTAGTCGGTCGTAAAAAAAATTACACACTTGGATTTAGAGTGTATTCGTTACTATAAACTTAACAGATAAATTTTCTAATGCTGTATTTTATTCTTTATTCTGTATGGATTTACTTTGTTATAATCTGTCTCAACGATTAGTGCTTCTACGCTGCATTCCGATTTTAACTTACATCAAAAATAAGAAAGAGAGAAACTATAAGCAAAATAGTTTTAGGACGCCATAAACATGTAAGATAACCTACTATTATTATCAATAACCTCACTATTATTTAAAGTATGCAATTTGCAGAAAAAAATTGTGTAAATTTTGTTCTAGCTTGCTTTTGAGAAATTTGCTTTTAGTACCTTTTATATAGAAAAATGTGAATTATGGGCTTCTACTTCTTTAATTATCTAAGCAGATCTTTTTATTCGTTAATAAAGTGCAATGTTTAGTTTTAAGAGAAATAAGAAAATATCGTTTTAGAAGCCTATATCGGTACATTGGCAACTTTCCTCTAACATTTAGAATAATTTTGGCTACATTAATTTGATTTTTTGTGTAATTCGTCAATGTCTTTACGCAATTAAATCTTTCTTACGAACTGAAAAAAGATTGCATCGCATTGGAAGATTCAAACTAAAACTCGAAAACAAGAATTTTAATTCGTGACTTTTGAGAGCTTCAGAAAACATCAGAGAAATTAATCAGAGGTTATTATTATAATTAAGATAATCTTAGTTTCACTGATTCTAATTCAATTTTTTATATTATTCTAATCTTTTACGTAATCAGCCTTCTGAAGAACTGAGAGATTGCATCGTGTCGAAATATTCAAACTAGAGTTTAAAAACAAAAATTTTAGTTTGCGAGCATCAGAAAAAATCAGAAAAGAAAATTTCAATTTTCGAAGCCTCTCGAAAATCCTTTCATAAATAAGAAAACCGTTTCAAGTGCTTTAGAATCGCTTTTTTTTCTTTATTCGGACAATTCAGGTGGTTTCTCCAAGTTAAAAGATTCTTTGCGAGGGGGTAACCACTAGCTAAAATGTTGTCCCACAGATTTCATTTAATTTCATATGATTTCATCTGATTATAGATGATTTCATTTGATTGCAAATGATTTCATCTGGTTGCACAATGATTTTTCGTGATTGCATATGTAATTATCAGATTTCTCGTGTTTAAAAATGATTTTATTTGACTAGAAACGCCATTATTGATTGCTAATTTCTTTCAAATAAAATTAAATTGAGGGGTAACCACTCAGAAAATAGGTATACACCTGACTGTTGACTTCAAGATTTCATTGCGATTCATTATGATAGATAGGTAAAAGATTTTCCTAAAAAAAAAAAAGGTTATACAAATTTTTAATGACTTTTTTTAGGAACAGCATGGAAAATTGATTACAGAAGCCAAAAGCTTGTACTGATTTCATCAAATTTCATGATGATCATACATGATTTTATTGTAATTATCATGATAATACACATAATTTCCAATGATTACACAGAAATCCAAAATAATTTCTGCTGATTTACACATGATTTTTGATGATTTCTAGTGATTTCATATGATTTCATTATGGTTTCTGGTGATTTCATCTGACTTCATGATTACATCTTGCAAAATGATTACATGACAATTTCATAATGATTTCATAATGATTTCGGAGACACTGTCCCACAATTACATTAAATGATTACCCCTTCGATTCCTTGACGATTTCATACTTGAGAGTCTCACGCGTTTGTCATATGATTACTATCGGAAACATGCGAATAAATCTCAATTCTCGTCAGAGGCGTCGGTATCGCGGTATGTATTTTTTCCCTCCCCCTTCCCCCCGTGGAACGCGTTCACGATTCCGATTACAGAGACAACTCGGGCGGGCATCGCGTTGAATTTTGCACGGTATACACTCTTTCGCAGAGGCAACTCTGGAAATATTGTCCGCCGGCGGAGCGGACGGCTGGATTTCACGGGCGATAAAGTGAAAGCAAACCGGCGCGTTGGCGCGAGCAATAAAAAGCCGGGGGTTCCCTCTGCCACCACCCGGGATAATGTATGAGTTATCGCGCGCCACCGCGTTGTATATCCGGCCGTGATGCAGGCGGGCGCGAGCTTAGCAAAAACTGATCGACCGAATAGACGCCGGTGTTACACGCCCCGTTGTTTCCAAGGAAAACTTCGTTAACTCCGAATGAAACAGGAAGTGTGTGCGCGCGTGCATGCGCGCGCATGTGTGTGTACATGTGTGTGCGTACGCGCGGGAATGCGCGGAGTTTGATTAAAATCGGTATTAAATCAGAAATTTTGTTGAGAAAAATGGTGTTTCCTCTTCGGAGGTGCTCTTTAGCCTATCGGATAGATATCGAGAACGCGAAGTAACTTGATTTGGGAAACGCGTTTCGTCACATTGTAAGCCTAAGGACTAAAGAGAGGTACCTTGAGGGAGGACATTGGCATGATTCGGTCTTTGTATGCGACATACAAGTAATTTATTTTACACGGAAAGAACAGAACTTTTTGTTGAAGTATCGAAAAATTTAGATACAAATTTCTTGGATTTATGTCCCTGTTAAATGAAATTGCACTGAGAAATAAAAAATGGTTGCCATTATCATAATTTGACTATAATTTATCGTGACTTTTTATGCCAACTGTATATTTATAGTTGTTTTAACCATGCAAATTATAGCTATTAATTATTATTACTATGTAAATAGTGAATGAATGTTAAAAAGTAGTTATATTTAGTAGTTATAATTGTGATTGCATTTACTACAAAAAAAACATTAATTTTATTACATACTTGGATTTAGAGTGTACTATGTCAGTTTTGGGACTCACTTTTGCTTATTTTAAGAAAAACTTAATTATTGCAAAGACAGAAACAATATAAAAACTACAATGTTATCTGAAGAAAGTATTTTCTAGTTTGTATTTATGTTTCTAAAGTTTTTATTTTAGTTTTTATTTAAGAAAAGCAATCCAAAAACAAAGTATATAACAGTATTGACACAGCTTTTCTCTAATTATAATATATTAAACATACATTTACACACACATGTTGGAAATATATAAGACATATTATCAGTATTAGAGAAGAGCCTCTTTGGCCAAAAATATTAAATACTTTCGGTATTTAAATATTAAATTAACATTAAAAATAAAATATCAATTGATAAGTGAAATATTAAATATTTGTATACACACATTAGAATATATAAGAGATATATATCAGTATTAGCCTACACAAGTGGACCTGTCAGACGCTATTTTCCCTACCTTAAAGTATTCAAAAATATTCATGAAACATCTATCGATATTGCAGTTGAAGACTTCATAGTTATTTTGATAAACATTGTTTATTGAATATTTAATTTTTAATGCACTTTGAAGCAAGTAACGAACTTCTTTTTTCCATTATTTTAGAATTGTATTCCATTTTTTGGCAATAAATTAATAGGGAAGCGACGATTTATCGAAATCTTTTAAGGGGCACCTAGATATGTCAAAACAAAGTCTAATTTTATGAATTTTTTGTAGAAAAACGAAAAGAGACAGAGGGAGTTCGATCCATTGTAAACATTTTATTTTTCAATCTTTATCATTTAAATTTTATTAAAAAGTAATTAAAAATGGCATCGTTATTAACATTCTTGTGAAGCCTGTTTTGAAAATAACTATTATATGTTATCTTGAAGATGGCTTAACCGAGCAAATTTACAATTTTACATACTTTTTCTAGATACTAAAGACACTATAGTCTTTGACGTAGGACTTTTTTATGATGCTTTATTTTTTTCGCAGCCAAAAGACCAAAATTTTGAATGAAAAATCTATATTTGACTTTGACTAGTTGCTATTTTATCCAAACATGTTTCGGAAAACAACAATGTCAAATACTAGATTTATTGTTTCAAGTTTATAAATCTTGTGTTATTTTGCTTTAAAATAAGTTTTGTAAGCGCGTCAGTGGATACCGCAAATATTGTTTTAAAAAACCATATTTTTTAAAACAAGTCTCACAAGAATGTCAATAACACATTTTTACCTTTTTTTAATAAAATTTAAATGACAAAGAAAAATACGATTTTTTACAATAAAATAAACTGACTCATCTATCTCTTTCGTAAATCGTACGCGTGTAACTCGAGTTCATCGGTAAAACTGACTATCCTAACATCATTTAAGAAGACGTTGTTTTGATTACAAACAACATTTTTCATAACACTGAGAAAAATGTTCGATCTTATCAAAAAGTAACAAACGGATATTATGATTATTTAGATTAGAATATCCGAAAATGACCGGATAATCTGTTCAAAAAGTGACGGTTTATCCGATAATCTGTTCAAACCGTCACTTTTTGAACAGATTATTCGGTCATTTTCGGATATTCCAATCTAAATAATCATAATATCCGTTTGTTACTTTTTGATAGGATCGAACATTTTTCTCAGTGAAATAATTAATAAAATTGATACTTGCAGAAAAAAAATCACATGTGGGTCTGACACGTCCCCTGCAAACACCAAGTTACATGTAATACAAATGTTAGTTGTAATTTCCCACTCAACAATGTAACTATTATATAACAAGATAACGAGTGTTTTATCTTGTTATATAACAGTTACATGTAACTTGGTGTTTGCTGGGTGCGTGCAAGACTTTACATGCTCGGCATTGAGCGATGTATCCTAAATATTTGTACTTTGCAGGGAGCCTGGAGATCAGTCCGCACGTCAACACCGCCCGGCGCGTCATCGTCGTGCTCAGCCCCGCTTCCCTGGACAACATCTGGACGGATGCGAGCGTCGGCACGGTGCTGAAGCAGCTATCCTCACTGCCGACCCGGGCGATCGTCGTCACGCTGAAGAGACTGCCGAGTACGACGGCGACGATCGCGAAGCGATCGCGGCGTGACCGCCGCGACGCCGACAAC
>QKQZ01048235.1:0-16709 GCA_003595255.1 Solenopsis fugax
GCCGCCGTCGCTGCCACGAGCCGCCGACAAGCGCCGCTTGCTTTCGTGGAACGCGACGAAACGGAATTATTTCTTGAATGAGACACGCTGACTGAAACGCGCATCTGAGCGTCCCGTTTCACGTATCGGTCGAAACCTGCGAGATTATTCTGCCGGCTTTTTCGTTACTTCTCAATTGCTCGGAGTAATTCGCGTGGAACGCAACTTTTCGTGCCTAAGACAACTTCACTTCGGAACATCAACCAATCACGTGATCGCATTCTGGATTAGCGCCGGAAACGCAAATCACACACGAAATATGAATTAGAAATTTTTAATTGATATAACTTGAGATTCTGACAACACGCTTGTTCTCCTGAAAAGAATATTTGGGGAGACATCTGGGAAAGCATTCTAGCTTCCATTTGCATATAAAATATTGTATAATTAAGGTATTCATTTTTTAATAGAACAAATTCTTTTTTTATTAAGAACAAATTGATTTTCTAATAAAAATAAGAACTAAATTAAAAAGTATACCGTTAGAACAAGACAGAGATTTCGTGTCAACAAATATATAAAAAATAATATAAAATCGCAGATAAATAAAACAGCTATAAATTATTTTAATAATTTCTTTCATATATTGTAATAATATTTTTTTACACATGTCATTATTTTTGTTATCACTTTAATACTTAATATTCAATCACCAAGTTAAATATAATTACACTGTGCAAAAAAAATGTTAGAAAAACGGAAACAAAAAATTAAACGAAATGTACACCGATCACTTTTCAATAAATGACAAATAACAGGATATGGTAGAAACTCGATAGGGACGCTGACATAGCTAAAAAATTATGATCAATTGCAAATAAGATCGGATGACAAGCATGCTAGAGACTTAAAAACTGTTACCTACATACTTTATAAATTTCTGTAAATAAAATTTCCACCGCGATAAAAATTCAATCATCACGATTATCGGAAAAAAGCTGATTGTGTAACTCTTTGACATATTTAAAGATTATATCGTAAAAGAAAATGTAGATAATAAAAGCAAATGCGACGAATGGCACGTACAGACGTAAAAGAGGAAAATCAGGTTTTTCTCGGTAAAGATACAAAAAAAAGAAGACACAAACAGAAATTCATATAGGATTTCCTTCCTTCGTGAACACAAAAATATTCGAAAGATTACAAAATTAAATTTGCAATTCAGTATAGGATGTAGAAATACATAATCTAAAAGGAGTGCGACGAATTTCAGTGAGATATTGAGATTTTTCAATATCAAATACATTTATTATTATTCTTATTTCTTTAACATTCTTTTTAAGTTTTACTTGGATCACATTGAGTGTTTTATGTGTGCATGCTTGCTTCTGCGAATATATTCAGTGTTGAGATATCTAACTTTAATTTATAACACGCTCATATATTTGAGAGAGGAATCGGAAACCGCCTTTCGTAATGTGTTAACGTAAGTTACACCGAGTTATACCGTTATAAGGTAGATTTTGTGGACTGTTGGAAAGATGATAGCACATTCCTCGCACATAAAAAAATAAACTTCCGAGAATAAAGCGAAAAACTGCTGGGGGGAGAAGAAGAGTCGACGAATTCTTTCGTTCGTAATCACGTAATATATTTAGCTTCGTATTATATTTGCACGTTTGGTTCTGACAGGGTAGGGATGAAACAATGGCATGACAAAATGCTCCTCGTATTTCGCAATTAGCTATCGATAGCTATTCAGCGCTTCCGTTTCCTGCATATTACGTCCTATCTTTTATTTCCTCGACACTTTTATACACCGCTGTTATTACAACCTGTGCCACATCGCGAATGCACACGTGCGTCACAAAAGAGAGTAAAAACGCGTGTTATATACTTACACAAGCACGCACCTTTACCCTCTTTCCCTCTGTGAGAGACAATGGGTGTGTCTATCTCACGTGACGGCCACGTGAGCACCCTCGAAAAGGGCTTTCCCGTTCCCTGGCGTTCATTCATGCAGCAGGTCGGCTCGTGTCGTGGGCGGCGGCGATGACCCTAGACTTCTTCGACCGAAAGTCGAGGAGAGACGGTACTGGTTACGAAAAAAGGACAGAGAAAACGTATGGATCAGCCTGATGTACCGTTCAACGAATTAAAGGAGGTTGCCGCATCATTTTTGCGCCAATTCCAAATATGTCCGACGAGATAGTATCCAAGATCGCAGATATAATTAACTCTCGTAAATATATGCATGTATGCACTGCGTACACTGAAAAAAAATTTACCAAGTTTAGTAAATTTTAGTAAATATTTGTTTGTATATTTACAAGAAAATATTTACTTGCGATACATAAATATTTACTCAATAAAAGAAAACCGATAGTTAAATTTAATTAGTTGTCTTTTTACTAAATACATTTATATTTACATTTAGTAAATATTTTCTTGTAAATATACTAACAAATATTTATTAAAATTTAGTAATTTTTTTTCAGTGTAAAGGTAAAATACCATAGGAAAACATTTTCGAGAAAGAGAGAAAGACACTTTCTATTTAGAAGCATGAAAGATGCATCAAATATTAAGCAACAAATAAAAATATGATACACTTTTTCGCACATCAAAATAAAAAGAATATTTACCTTTTTTTTAATTAAAAAATTAATATAATTTTTCTAAATTTATTTTTTGCTTTTAATTTTTTTTTAGTGAAATATTTATAAATATAAATGATCTGCGATCATGCCTGTCTTGTCTATATATATGGTACATATTCATTTCCCTGTTTCCTTTAATCAAAATCATAAAATCTATTTAGAAGCATGAAAGATGCATCAAATATTAAGCAACAAATAAAAATATGATACCCTTTTTCGCACATCAAAATAAAAAGAATATTTACCTTTTTTTTAATTAAAAAATTAATATAATTTTTCTAAATTTATTTTTTGCTTTTAATTTTTTTTTAGTGAAATATTTATAAATATAAATGATCTGCGATCATGCCTGTCTTGTCTATATATATGGTACATATTCATTTCCCTGTTTCCTTTAATCAAA
Source organism: Solenopsis fugax (assembly GCA_003595255.1). Lineage (NCBI taxonomy): Eukaryota > Metazoa > Arthropoda > Insecta > Hymenoptera > Formicidae > Solenopsis > Solenopsis fugax. The sequence goes on from QKQZ01048235.1 coordinate 3,043, forward strand.
ATCATAAATCTTTATCATGATCCAATGTTACCTATATCGCTACAATTTTATCCCATCGCACGACACACGATTCTGAATGTTCTTAAGATTGCGATATCGGGCGATGCGATCGCGCATACTTAATCAAACAAGCATAGCTGAACAATTATTTTTTCTGCCCGTTTCTCTCTGATCGAGAGTCTAACTCGGCAATTACTTAATCGTCAATTTATTTCGATAGCGACAGGTCGGATTCGCGACGTGGCGCGGCAATTATTTTACTTTCCGCTTTCGTGGCGAGCGTGATCACGCACGGCGAGCAATTGCTGTCCGAGATCGCTGCGCCGCATTAATCGATCTTTCTGTCGGACACAGCATGCGCGCACGTTATAGAGGTACACTTTGGCAGAGTTAAGTAGATGTCAATGCGTTCCCACGTGTCCGTGTCTCGTCCGGCAGCTCGGCCACTTTCGTGCACGGGATAGATACTTATAAAAGAAAACAGACGTCTGTCATTTCGCAATGCCGTCTTTCGGTATAACGAGAGTGATAGCCTCGATCGACCGACCGATCCTCGCAAGTCGTAATTACTGTCCAGCGAACGTTACGCCTTTGGCGGCCCTACAAACTATAAAATACTTTACATTCTAACCATTTTTAAAATGGTCCTTTTTTAAAGTGTCCTCAAATTTTTTGGATGTTGCACATGGTCTTTTTTTAAGAATGTATGGTTCATATCTCAGAACATTACCAAAAATATAAAAATTTCATAGAATATTCTAGAATTAAGTTTTAATATCTGTGTGTAAAATTTGAGCACAATTTACTTATTAAAAGTTATTTAATTTTTTGTTCACTCTTATGTAAGAGTGTATATTGCAGTTCTTATTTGCAAATTTGATGGGAAAATATCATTACCAATTAAATTCAAATGTTTACATATACTAATAAAAACTTTAATCGTAGCACATGAGATAATATAATTAATAGTCCTAATCGCGTTCCGTAAAGCCACAGAATGCGTAGAAGAAAAACTCTTAATTAGGGAGCAAAATTAAAATGTATCACAAGAGAAAGACATACCAGCCTCTATCGCTTATGCATCTACGTATGCATGTGCATGTGTATCGAACTGATATCGTAACACGACGTAACAACGAATCATGAATCATTGACCAAGTTCGTTGAGTAAGAGGGTGGGTTCGCCGCGAACGTGCAACACCACGTATTGACGATAGATAATGCCGGAGAAAGAGATCGTGATCTCGCGATGGACACGGTCGGGTTACCCGAGGTTAATCGAACAGCGTGGTGTGTGTAACGACAACAATTATTATACGATCTAGTGAAATTCTGACATGCATATTGTTATCTTGCGAAAGCATTTTTGCGCTCAAAAAATTGCTCATTATTAAATGCATCCAATGTCTATTAATTCTGGAGAGTCACGATCGTTCTATTTCAAATCGATATTTAATCTATAGTCTTTATTCTCTGTTTTACTGTTTTACATACGTAATCACTAATAAACTATAGTAATTAGAGTCCTATTTAAAATTATTAAAAATATTAATTATAAATCATTAAATCACTTAAATATTTTTTTTATTAAAACAAAAGAATTTTATTTTTCTGAAAAGAATAATATAAATTCTATAAAAATAATATAGTTTCTTTTTAAATAAAATAATTCATTAAGCATTAAAATTATTATAAAAAATGTGAAGTATAAGTATCAAATACTAAGAGAGAATGCAATTCATTAACTCATTCATTATGTTTTATTCAATTTTAATACGCAACAAGCGCTTATCTCGATGATTCAATAAGATGCTCGAGTGCGTATAGATGGATACAATAAGATCAATTTACCGAGCACACGCATATACAGTGAACTTGTGAAAAATTTTAATTCCGCAAATTTACGATTCTTACTCTGAACCCTCTGAGTTATGGCACTTCGTAATCTCTGTCACATTTGCAAACTCGTTGTGTGCTACACACGATGTGCAGGTTTTGCCCACGTTACACTTTATACGTCTTCCGAGTCCACGGTACTTACCCCCGGTATAAGGTTACAACGAAAATAACGAAGAAACGTTCGCTGCAGACGTACGGCCGACCTAACAATTAGGATTTACCGTTCGCCTCGTTCTCGTAACGTAAATCTCTCCGAAAACGCGGAGAAACGGCGCGCAGGCTGTAAAATCGTCTTTATCGAATCTTTCGTAAGCGGTATCCCTTTTCGAGCGCGTCGAAATGGCACGTCGGACTCGCAGCGCGATGTTAAAGAACATACAACGATATGTGACTCAAATAAAAATGAGATTTTTCCGTCTTATTTAACACATAACTAGATGCATTATTTTTTTCCTTGTATTTAATATATCTTCTTCTTAAGACACGTAATACTAATATTAGATCAGATTTAAGTATCGAATACTGAATGTCAAATAACTATTTAATCAAGTTCGCTTGAAACGATTTATATCATTTCTATCAGAGTTCAGAATAAAATTCTATTTATAATTTTATGTACCACATAATACAAATAATACTTAAAAAATTAAAATTAGAAAATTACAACATAGAATATTCCGTAATAAATTCGCTTATCTGATCTTCAATATTTAAAATACATAAATTTTTTAGTAGAAAAAAACAGAGTCAATTATTCGCATTCGACGTATGATTATGATATAAGTAAAATTGATATAAGAATATAAAACTGTAACTTTTTAAACCCGTCATGCTCAGTGGAAATTTACCGGGTCAAATACACGACGTAAAAAATAACATTTCCGCAATTTACAGTTGCGGTTGCATCCGGAAAGTCACGCGTGCCAGTTTACTAACGTACTAATGCACTTACGCGTTACCAAGGACTGCATGCACGGAGAAGCGCGGATAAGTTCTACGTAGTTTTACGCATCCACGAGCCGCGATTATCCGCGGAAACGTCTGTGGCTTTATAAATGAAGGATCAAGACGTGTGTCACGTTTACAGTAATCTAAGGTTACTGACATTAAGCTTCATAGTCATTGTAATAGAATTGAGCGTGGATTGTACACACTTATGTATATTTTGTATATTAACAGCGTTTGCAAAGCATTGTCGCGTTATCAAATAAATAGGACGATAATATAAACCCCGTGAAAAAATCTGATGTTATAAAAAATGTAATTATTTTTATCACGTATTTTCCTGTACCTTTTCTATATACTGGTTTGTTGAAACATCTCTTCCGGAATCGTAACGATCCTGCTGCGTTCTTCCTCAGCGAGAAATTGTCGATATTTCGTCGAGCGGATACTAAATGCCGTGTCTCGACGTGTCAAGCCTCTCGCGGATTTCTACGATCGTTTCTATATCGAAGCAACATTTACGGCACGCGTTTTTTGTTGCTCGTATGGCGATGTAATGCTAAGCCGTCGAGAGCCTGTACATTCGAAGTCTTCGAGAGCCATTGTCCTCCGTTCATTCCTGCTTGCGAGCCATCTTCTTCGCTTTCTTTCAACGTCGTACATAGAGCTAAAGTAGACGCACCATGTTTGCCGCGTGAATGCACGCCGACGATGTCACGATAGGACGAAGAGTAGCTCAATATTCGAAGAACAGCGGTAAAAGAAAAAAAAGCAAGATGAAAAAACCGAGAAAAAAATTGGCGGAAGACTCACAGCCGATGACTCATTGTAAGAAGAAGGCTGCTGGTCAGCTCTTCTGATTCAAGATGTGCATACAAATATTCGTATAACACAGTAATTAAGTTCCTATAAATTCTATACTGAAAAGATACTTTAAAATTTATTTGTGGGAAATGTTTATTTCACTGAAATAAACTCTTATTTAAATGCAGTGAAATATAAAATTTTATTACTAAACCATCTAATAAGAAAAATAAGATATATTTTATAGAAATGTATATACTATCATCACAATCAAATTTTGTTATAATTAATATTTTTAATAACAAATATCGAAGAAAATCTCACAAATAAATTTGTTTCTAATTTTTTTTTTAAGTATAGTATAATGCAAAACTATCATACTTAAAAACCAAATCTGTCAATAGCTGATTCATAAAAGAAAAATAGAAACATTGAAAAATTAAATCCAATATATTACATATTTTTCCTTTATCGCACAAAAGCACGAAGAATGTGTTATCCAAGAATGCTACAATTCTTTAACTATATTTAGATAAATCCTCGTATCATCTTATACGAATTTTTAAGAATTTGAATCACTAAAATTTTCCGTGACATAAACACTGGTACATAATTTGAAGACGAAGATTTTCTAAACTACGGAACTAATCGCGACTTTACATAACGTAAAACTGCACAGATCGCTATCAGTACTACACAAGCTGCGTTATTTATCGATGACGAATGAACTGTAGAACAAGGCACATATTCATCTCAAAACTTCAAAAATAGACATAGACATATGTATACATCATACTTCTAGAGAAAGATTATAACAGTGTTGCAGCATATCTTAATAAAACACGATTGAAATAATTTCAAAAACATGGAATATTAGTTCGCGATAATGATTATAAACATAATTATTAATACTCGCGCGTTTTATCAAGATAACTTTTAAATTTGAAACGCGCGATGGATTAATAAACGTGTAAAAATTTAGAAAAGTATTTTTATCTCACTATTAATATCTAATTTACTATTAATCTAATAATAATATTTTATTAAATTTTATGATAAATTTTATTTCTCTTACCATCTCAGAATCAAAAATATTCATACTGACCTACAATTGAGTCATACTTTCGGTTTCGTTTCGCCGATTTTACCGAATTTTTACGAACCTGCTACGTGGGCGAAGTGGATTGGCGTGTATGTGTCATAGGATGCAAATCGTGGTGCAATGGGATAAAGCTTAATGTCTTTGTCCTTGCGAATCTCGCTGAACGGCGCCACGCCCTCGTCGCAAATTGGCTTTTGCTTTTTGCTCTCGCAGACACACGCATACACATATAAATACACGTGCAACTATACTAGGCGATAAAGACGTAACGTTGCACTCGATTATGGCGTTGCTCGTGGGTGCGATAATGCTCCATGCACCACACGGGAACGAATTCATTCTGCTTGAATCGAGACGAGAGTATCGTTCGATTCTTATAAGGACTGAACAAAAAAACACTTGCTACCCTATCTCGAATTTCACAATAATAAATGATGAAACATTGACAGTTTCATTCTTGAATGATCCAATGACGACATAGGGATTCTTACTTGATTTCGTTAAGATCGACGCATGAAAGGCTCGAAGAATACGAAGAAGTGCAAATTTATCAATTTAACTTATATCAAGAAAATAAGCTCTATAAAAGATGATCTGGATGATATCAAATTGAAACGGCCAAATATGATTAAATGTTAATAACATAAATTCATGAAATGAGTTACCTAATAGTAATTAGAGATAAAAATTAACATTTTTCGCGAAAAATCGTACATATCAAATCCCAAATTGCAAAACAATGTTTATTAAATGTTATTAAAAGCATTTAAACAAACCACTCAAAATTAGCTACTTTTAATTCTCTTTTCATTTCAAAGAATAAAGTCTCATATATTTAATGTCACAATCCTGCTATGGCACTATTTAAAAAATAAAAAAATTTAAAATACAACACATTATATTAACTTATCTTTAAAATTAAATCTTTTGCACCTTTGCTAAAATAGTCACAATCGATCAAATTCATTGAATTATTTTAACATCCTATTTCACATGATAACAGATCTCAAGCCGTGAGATATTAATTTAATTTTTTTAGACATGCTTGAATGCTCATTTTGCGCGTCGCACTTTTCAAATTCCACTTGCCCGCCATCCGCGAGCGCGTCGAGTAATACGTGAATCGTCTGATCGACTAATTAGTATCTAGAAAATGAATTGATGAGACGATGGTATGTTAATAATTCCTTACCCCCTCGTAGAATTTGTCGTGCATGCGATGCCGAATCTCGATCATCATTTTCAAACGGACCGAATCATTAACCGTTAAGCTGACTCGCGCAGTGATACAAGGGTGAAGTAAGACGAACGTGACGTCACGTCGTTAGTGAAACGGTCGTCGCGAACACGGAGCAGATCGACTCCGCAGGCGCTTTCCGCTCGGAAGTGTAATATCGTCGCAATCGGCCCCGCATTTCGACGCTCGTCAATAGTATTCGCGAATCGGCGACATCGCAGGACGCGTACGATGCGAAATTTCCTCGAATGAGAGCCAAATTCTGTCGCGCGAGCGGCAACAAGACGACGGCCGTGCCCCCCTGCCTTGTCCCCCACCGGACGCGCCGTACCTCGGAAATTTCCACGTTTGTCTAACATACGCTTCGATTTTCGCAGAAGTACGACCTCTAATCAACCTCGCACATTCGGTTGTGCCGTCATCTCGTCTCAATCGCACATTTCGGAGTGCACAGGTCGGAGTGACCAAGCGCGGCATAGCGACAGGTGCGGCATCGCCGCGAAGTTGGCCGCGAGATTCGCGAGTTTTCTTCTCCGCCATTTTGAATTATCCGTTGCGTTGTTTCTGATCGCGGCGGGTGTTTACGCGAGTGAGTTTTCCGTCTTCGCGGTTCAACGAGGTACTCGTCACGATCGTAGCAGTTGTGCACGATCAACGCCGTGGTGGTGTAGTGCCGTGTGAAACTCCGCGAGTGATAGTGGATGCGAGTCGTCCGCAATCGTAGCAGTCGTGCACAATCAACGGTGGTGCAGTGCCGCGAGTGACATTGGTTTGGTGAGTGATAGCGGTTAATCCTGTCGTTGTGAAGTGTGTATGTGCAGTGCATTCTGCGAGGGAGCAACCCGCCGCTCTGAGAGGAGGCCTGAGAGGAGGTGGAGGTCCGGGGATTGGCATCGGGCAACGGCGGGGCAACCGTGGGTGAGTGTCTCCCTCTGATCGAGCATTAGATCAAGTTAGATCCCCGGTGTGATTTCCGAGCTCAGACTCGCGGATGCTGTACCCAAGCGGAGCGAAAAGTCCTTTTTGTAACTCATTGTTTTGCTTGGGTTTGTTTTGAACGCTTAGTTACCCGTATAGGATGCATATGACATAGTGGGCAATACTACGGGTTGAGCGGCGTACTTTGCAAGGACGGCGCGGCTCAATGGGTAATGACATAACTCATCGATCGGTTGATCACGCGCATTTTTACCGACATAACTTATCGATCGTACCGCCATAAACTTTATCTTGATGGCGCGCATTTGTACCGATTCATAATTGGTAAATTATGATATGCCGTTATTACCTGCCGTTATTACTATCCCTCCAAAATCTGTCGCGCAACCTGTATAATATTGCCCAATATCAGGATTATGCTGTATATTTCAAGATTACGTATACACGCGTTTTTTACGTAAACAATACGTAATGTTTACACGAACCTTTTTCATGTAGACAATACAAACATTCGTTTCCTCTAGGCAGCGTTTGAAAACATTAGTGATATTATTTTATCCTTGTTATCAAATATTAAACAAGGCTAAAATGATTTCTGCAGCCTCAGAGGTTTGTGTGTATATATGTTTTTAATGTTTGGATATATTTATATTTTACAGATTAATATTGTAACTCCGCTGCTGCGCATCGGACTGGTGAGTCTTAATTATTTTAATTTTTATTGTTACGAGATGCTATAAAATTATCATTTTATGCCATCGCACGACTATGTAGAAATTCACAATGTATTTAAATAATTACTTGACATAATATGTCGTAGTACAAGATATTGCAAGTACTATAACTGTCATTATTGCAATGCGCGTACATCATTGCAATGCGTTACGGATATTAATTAGTATATACTTACCCACTCTAAAAGAGTATTTTTCTATAAATTAGCAAGGTAACGAGAGATCATTGTTCTCAGACAATATCCCCATGAAACGCATGTTTCCAACAGCTGACACAGTCCCACGTGTCGGCTTTGCATAACATATGTTACGCAACAATTGCGGCACAACATGATAGATCCGCGAATTGCAGTTGTCATCATTGTCTTGCGTAAAATATCGATCATCATCTGCATGTAACCATTTATTATCATTTTATTTTATTGTTACATACCTGCGAGCTCTATCCTTTATTCCGTCTCTTCGATATTGCGGCGGCAGGCATTCGATTCATTCGATATGACAGGACAGTAATTAAAAGCCAATTGCTTCAATAGTATCTTTAAGATTAGATTGATTTGCATTTCATTGTGTGTCATATTGTTATAATAAACATTGTTCAAAGTTTTGTTGATTTTCTACAATGTACGTTCACAAATGAAATATAGATAAAAACAAGTTTTAAAAACTAAAAAAGAGAAGCATTTAAATTAAACGATTAACTTAATGTAATGAACGGTCAGATAATTAGTTAAAATTACAAAAAGAAAATTTATAAAAATGAGGCATTATTAAGAACGAGTTAATCTAAATTATTTATAGTAAAATTAAACAAAGACTTTTTGGCCTTTTACAGAAACTTACTTTGTTTGCGATAACATTTGCACAAAAAATATATATATATAATTATAATTAAAAATCATGTCTATAATTTATATTTAATTTCTGCAAAAAGTTGTGTTCAGTCTTTGAATCTAAAATATTTTAAGTTAGCGGCTGACAGTATCTGTTATGTACAGGACAACAAACGATTAGCTACACGAGTTTATAAGTTTGTGACGATAATACTTACTTGCCGTCACGCATCATGGATGAAGTTATTCGCGCGGTCAATTAATGTAATAAATCAACAACATCCTGTAATTAAAATACATGCTCTAGTAATGCATTAGAAGATCCGGCAATCGTCCGGTAAATCGTTTATTACAGATGAAATCTAAACAATGATTCTCACCTGACTTCTGTGTGGCTAAAAACAGATTTATTGTACAAGATATAAATAGGGGCCATAATACCTTCTCCTCTATTATTTTATTGATAACCACTGTATATGATAAACTTTACTGGTATATTTTAACAGTATTTGTATGGATTTGTTTGAATTTTCTAATATTTTTTGCAGACATGCAGATATGATAAACTTTAAAATCTAAAGCGTAGATTACAGCAGAGGGTAGCGAGATCACTTTTAGCAGTAGCAACAAGATATTTCGAATCTAATTTCAGTGATAATGATAACATAATTGCAGGAAAATATACTATATAGGAAGTGGCTGGAAACGTGTTGATTTGCAAAATCTTCACATACATATGTATACGTGAAGATACAGCGGCTCGTTACATATAAATAAAATCGTGGGAGGCAAAGAGAGTGCATTCGCGTGGGTCTGTAGCCTGTGTCACGTTTGTTCCTGTGTCTGTTTCGTTTGTCGAGTACAGTAGTATGCATGTGCTGTTAGGTCGAAATTATTTCTCGGTAGAAAGAGAGATTACCGTAAATCGTTCTTAACATTATGATCCTTTGACCGGCCGTCGCGACGACGACAGCACGCTTTCACTCTTAATCAAAACACTCGCTATTGATAAAATATTTTTAATAAAGTCAAAATAAAAACAAAAATAATTTTAAAAAATAAAAAATTATAAAATTACAGAAGCGAAATAATACAGAAGCAAAATTCATTCTCTTTTCTCTAAATTTTATAAAATTTATTAAAAGGATAACAAAGTATAAATTTATGAAAAAAAGTGAAATTAAAATTGAAGTTTGTTTTTATTTCATAAAAACAGAGGATATATATATATATATATATATATCTTCATTGAATCATGGGTCACGCAATCCATCGCGTGCTTTAACGCTTTCAATACGTCCCCCAAGCAACGAGACGGAATTGCTTATAGGGTTGATGACCAAGGATGCACTTTGCGTGGGGTGTGGTCTTTTCTAATAATACTAATAGGGGAGTTAGATATAAGGTCGGCAAACGTTACCGTTTATTGGCAAACCTGAATAAAAAGTAATATCTACAAAAAAAAAGATTAAATTACAAATTTAAAAGCTCACAATAAATATGTTTGTATCCCATTTTCATAGATGTAAATTACACATATATAACACGTCAATTTCAAATATAAAATGTAAAGAAAATTAAAGAAACAGGGAGAGAAATTAAAAATGTATGAGTAAATATGCATGTCGAATGGCTGCAACGAATATATTGTCGACAAGGTAATGTTTATTATCGAGAGAAGTTACACCGTTTTTTTTTCTTTGGGATAATGTAAGAAAGTGCAGAATTTTAAGTGCGTATAGTAATTGATCACTAAAATTACAATTGTACAATTCGTGTGTGTAAAAAAAATTGTACATACTTTTTACAATGATCATTTCGCCTACCAGATAAGCGGAATAACTTATTTTATGAGCAACATTGTATGGGGATTGTACGTTAATTATACACTTCTTCATTCCAGTGTATTCCCGAAGATACATATGTCATACCGCATTAATACAGCAATGTTATCGAAGAAGTATTATCTTTCCAGTTTGTAATAAAAAGGCATGAGCCACGCGATTTTTATTAAAAAAAAAATATATTATTAATTCTACAATTTTATTTAATGTAACGTAACTTTAAAATGTCAGAATATCAAAGACATTTATTTTTGCAAATATAAAATAAAATCGTTTATAACGATTTATTTCGAGTACCATCATGCCTTAATTAAATTAAACTGGACTAATACTACGTGTGAAGTTGTGATTAAACATTTATATGTATTTAGTAAATATCAAAGATTTCTTATATATATAGTACAAGATGTGAAATAACTTCTGATCATTTTATAATAGCACTGTTGAAGAACACGAATAATGCTATCATAAAACATTCTAAGATAAGTTTTAATAATTAAATATTCTGTATTTAATATACTATTGCATTATTGTAAAATTACATAAATATACATAGAAGTTTGCCAAAAAAATGTTATATATATATATAAGATATTTTCTAACGCTATGAACGAAAAGATATTTTGATCAAAGAATAAAAAATAATTACATTATCCTCTTTTTTTGAAATGTTATTTTTTTCTATTATAAATGAACATGTTAAATTTCTTTACGTAATGCACTATTATGAAACCAACATATTACAACTTAGAATTCACATTTCTCTATATTACTTCCCAACCTTTTAACATAAAAAAATAATCATAGTAAACAATATAAAATACTTTTGATAATTAAATTTGCTTCCCTTTTAGTATTTCTTGTTTATGCTGAAACTTTAAAATGATCAAGATATGAAGATAAACATTTATTTACATTATAATCTTATTCTTATTAGTTTCAGCTTTATTAACTAATCTTTTCAAGACTGATGTTAGTTGCACACATCTAGTAAAAGTAACGAGCTTCTACATCAAAGTTATAAATTAACTGTTTAAAAATATTATGCCAAGATAATATACTTTTTATAATTAACATATTCAATCTTATACAACTTTGTTAATGTCATTATTAAGAAGTTCTCATTGACAGTAACCTAAATCATATTTTACACTATAATTGTACATTTGCTTGATACATTGCTAGACCACAAAACTACAATATTTTCATAAATTATTATGTGTACCTAATGCACTAACGGCAAAAAAAGTTCTTGTACCATGCATGTGAATCACACTGCAGCTCTCTATTAGAGCTATGCAAAGTATTTTTAGATGATAATACATTGCATTCAGTTTTATACACAATATATATATATGTGTGTGTGTGTGTGTGTGTGTGTGTGTGTGCGTGTGTGTGTAGTTTCCTTGACTTTATTAATTTTTTGCTTTAAAAACTAATTATAATAAGATATACAATCTAAATAAGGAAAATTATCAAGTGCGCTTATTGGCTCTTATTGTCTAATTTTCCTTATTTTTTAAAGGATATTACTCTAACACTGGGACAGAAGTGAAACATTGGACTATGAATATAGGTACATTTCTTCTTTTACACATTATTACGAAATTGTCTGTAACATGTTTATATTATTACCGCTTTCTTCTTCCTCTTCTTCCTAAAAGAATATATATCATATATTTATAAAAAGAACTCATATTATTTCTTTTCATGTAATATGAATGTTGATTTAAAAAATAATTTTATATTAAAAACCTAAAGTATCACCTCATCAAACCCGAAACAGGTTTCCATTTCCTTTTGCAATTTAGGATCATTTTGTGAGTTCTGCGATTTTGATGGAGTACTGGGTTCTATCTTTAGGTCATGCATTTCTATATCTTCCTCTTCTACTTCATCAATTTCCTCTCCTGTTCCTGTTACTATACTATTTTCTTGAGTTAAAGGATCTTGCATTACCAACTCTCCATCCTCATTCGCGACAACAGCCATCTGTTATAAATAATAACACATTTATAAATATTGATTTTTTATAATATATTTAATTATATAATTTACTTTAATAAATAAATTCTATAAAGTATTTTATTAAGGCTATACCTGATCAGTTCCTTGATTATCAGCTAACTGAATCACTTCTAGCACAACATATTGCTGGCCATCGCTGCCTTGAACTGCCATCATGTCATCTTCATCTTCCTCTTCTTCTTCGTCTTCATAACCTTTAAGTTTAGAAGCTAAATCACCTGTTGTTACAACATAACACATGGATATTAGTCAATGATCCATATTTAGATCATATCGTAAGTGTCCCTGTGAATATGAATGATTTCACATACTATGAAATAATGTAAAGAAATCACATTCATAAATGAGATAACGCATGCAGATTCAAAATTTATTGTGATTTCTTTAAAACTTTCTTTACATTTTTAGATTTACAGTTTTGCATTTTACCTGTCATTACTTCAACACGTTGACCATCAATAATTTGAATCTTTTTCTGTCTGCCGATTTTAAGAGCTTGCTGTTTTTCTTGCAGAGATGATTCCGGATCGTGAACGGCCATATGACGAATAAGATTACCTTTATGTCTGCGTAATATAAAATTTTATGTTAAGAAAAATGATACTAATAGTTGGTATTTAGCATGTCATCAATAGTTTTAAATGATCAACACGTGTACACACCTAAATGCTCTTTCACATTCGGGACATTGATGTGTTTTTTCTTGTGGCGGTGGAGGAACGTAAGAGGGATTATGATAGAGATTGCAATGCCGTTTGAGTAATTGTTTTTGTCTAAATGATTGAAAGCAGTGATCACATTGATACGGCTTCTGATCAGTATGAATAAGCATGTGACTTTCCAAATGACGCGCCGATATAGATGCATACGGACATAGATCGCACTTGTAACATTTCTCTCCTTCGTGAGTTTTGCTATGTAACTTGTAGCTATATCTGAAATGTAACACATGTATTAAAAATAGAGTTTGTTTAAGTATATGCATTATAATATTTGGATTTAATGTTTGTATCAACAGCGCAATATCTCTTAGAAATTTTTCACATACCTGTCCGGGAATGTTTTTCCACAACGTTTGCATTTTAGTGGTTTATCGGAAGTATGTAACTTTTGCACATGAATTCTAAGATCTGTTTTTCTGCCACATGTAGCTGGGCATAATTCGCATTGAAATACTGGTTTATCGCCTACTGCAATATGAGAAAGTAAATTTGTTATTAAGATAAAATGAATACTTAATCTCAGGGTTGGCATGGTTTAAACCAAATGGTTTAAACCACGATTTAAACCACGGTTTAAATC
>QKQZ01048237.1:0-15453 GCA_003595255.1 Solenopsis fugax
CTTTCTCTTGGCAACCACCGTCGTCTGCCGGTCTCGGATACATCCGAGAAACGATCTCGCTGTAAATTCTCTGCCCGCGGCTCGCCAATGTTTGCAAACAAACGCGCGTGTCAGCGTCGCATCATTCTCCGCGATTTTATATTCCGCTTTCCCGTCACCGTCGGCTTATCGTCCCAATTTGTTTCATTTGTACGCACCTTCCCTCGAATCGTAAAAGCACGCGTAATCCTTTGCGAGTATCAACAGCGTGATTGGACTTCGGTACCTCCGATACCTGCAGTTCTCTCATGAAAGAAAAATTAAAATCGCGTAACTTTGTACTCTGCCATACGATTGAAGATTTATACGCACACGATGCTTTTTAAATCATACAACTTTAAATTATACAACAAGTATGATTTCTTTCTCGTATTAATATATTTTTACACTTGTTATGGTTATTTACATGTTGAATGGGAGATATATTATTTTTTACTGTAACAAATGGTAATTGCAATTAAAATCGTTAATGTGTATATACGTGTAAAACAATTGGTACGCAAAGGGATATATGAATAATCGCGCTCATTAAATCACTGTTACCGCTTTAATAACAATCGCAAATGAGAGAAATACACCGCATAAGCGCATGCAATAGAGTAAATAAGTCACATACGGCATATGCAATAACAAGATGAATATTTAATTAGCGCAAAACAGTCTCTGAAAATGAAATAATAACGGTGAGGGAACGCCAGGAAACGATACTAGCTACAAACTTAATTCCGACGATACGTAATATTTTGCCGTCATTTGAGTAGCGTTCGGTGACTACGTAGCGTAACCCCGAGTGATTCGATTACTATCAAGTAATTTATGCAAAGCAGCTCGCTAAACGAAGCGGATAGCGAACTTTTCGACGGCAGAATTATTTCTCTCTTTCAAAGATCCGTTTTATTGCTCGCCGACTGTCCCGTCCGTCGCCGTTGACATCTTCGGAACTTCGCCGCGCTGTTCGGCGAAACTTTTTCTCGGTCTATCAGAATTATTATTATCTCGAGAATTATCCTTATCTTCTGAAAAACGCGCTTTCATCGCACGCACACTTTTCGCGGCTTATCAAAGTTATATTAGTCAGTTGATAAAAAGTTGAAGGAGGAAAAAGTTGCGTGTATTATTGTCACTATACTGTTTGCTAGTTTGTTAGTTTGTTAGCTGCTATATCTATTAGCATTTGTCCTGCTGCACAATTCCATTGCACAATCGATTATGTATTATGTGCATGGTATTACGTATTGTTTTTCTTGTGCCCAAATACACACGGAAATATATTCTCTGCTAAGAAAAACGATTACTCATTTTTTAGTTTTCTTTTTTTAAATAAGTTGTCTTTGCAAAGGATATTATCTTGATAATAGTTTTAAGATACGCTCATCATTTACTGGAAATAGATAATATTTACTTAAAATGAACTTTGTGCACACACACACACACACACACACACACACACACACACACACACACACACACACAAATATATACTTGAATTAAGTAAATATTACTTATTTCAAATATTTCATAAGTTTATTCTAATCATCAAATTTATTCAAAATACATTCTAAATCCTAGTAATATAATAAAGTAAAAATATTGAGTTGAAAAATTCGATTTATTATTCTGAATTTTCTTAGACACACTTTTATGATATTCTTCAAAAGAATATAATTTTTTTTAAGTATATGATAGTGAATAAGTTTTTTTTAAAATTTGTGCTTTGTATGTTTTAAGACCATTATCAAGAAAATATTCTTTACTAAAGATATAACCGTTACTTATATAACAGAAGAAAAAAAGTAAATTGTGTAATCGTTTTCTTTGAGCATTTGTTTGTGTGTTTAGCTTTACGGCATAGATCTTTCATATAAGTACGTACACAGTGGTTTATAGTATATATGTAAAAAATACGCTACATTATCAGGCATATATTATTGTTTCTGGGGTGTTGCCCTATCACCGGATCCGCCCAGGTATCATAGAACACGATACTTGAGTTTTCGTGCCGTTTCACGTGAAAGCGACCGCGCTCTCGACCGGCACACGTGTGCGATTTCTCCTCGCAACTGCACGCACATTCTTTCACGATCCATCGGCACGAGCACATTCATTGGCCGACATCCAGTTTTCGGCTCGAATCGCCGACATTATGATTGGGAATGGGAGGAAACTCTGCCAACGGCGGGAATCTTTGTGCGGTCTTTCTTTTTGTGTTCAAGAAGCTCTTAAAAGTAAAGAATTAGAAAACTAAAATATTAAATAGAAATTTTTCAGATATCAAAAGTAAAAAGTCAAAGGCTCTGCGTTATAATTTGATAAAATGTTTTTAATTTTCTCTCTAAATAATATCTAGTCGCGGGAGAAGTAAGGTATTCATCGACGGAATATATAATATCGTGCCGGTCTAGCAACTTTCCGATCCGCCGGTATATTTCCAATAGGTTTTATGGGCCAACTCGCTCCTGACCGCGATTTTCTGGTCTTGCTTGGTGAGCATACGGTACCGGGCCGAAATTTCTCCGGCCTAATGTTTCCGCAGTGCTCGCCGGTCCGTTAAGTGCGTTAATGAGATACGCGGGGATAAGCCGCGACCCAGATAGACAGCGTGTGACTTGGAGTGAGAGGAAAGTCGTCAGCCGCTTAATTCGTGATTGATCGCAGGCCAAGAACCGATTATCAACGAATAATCAATGTGAGAACATCGTGCGATTAGAAGGTGAGAAATGTGATGATTTATAAAAGAAGAGTACATCAATGAAATACACATGAATACACAGAAAAAAATGACTATCAAATCAACAATTCATTGTTTCATATATAAGCAAGAATATAAAATCTTCTTGGAAGAATTTATAATCTTAAACAGACATAATTTGCTTACATGGAGAAAATTTTTCTCTTCACGTAAGCAAATTATATCTGATTAAGATTATCAAATTCTTCCAAGAAGATGTTATATTCTTACTTATATATGAAACAATGAATTGTTGATTTGATACTCGTTTTTTTCTGTGTAGTATGTGAATAATACGGCTTCATTGTTGTATTATGTTTTTATGGATTAATGTGACTTTAAGATAGCATGTCAACGAGAGCGCACTGAAAATCCAAGTATATAAAAAATGCCTCATTTACATATGTTATTTAGTTTTCCGTTTAAAAATAACACACTTATACTGCAGAGAGACCTCTTTATGTAGTATAAGTATGTTATTTTTACACGAAAAACTAAATACACGTGAATGAGGAATTTTTTTACACACTTGAATAATTTGCAGTGCAATCGCGATAATTGACAATGTGTGAATAATATTAATTCTATTATTGAAAAATATTATGCTTGGAATTTGATCGTAGCAAGAATCTTTCTCCATCGATATTATTCTACTAAAGTTTTTATTCGCGACAGGCGCTTTGTAATTGCTAATCAAGAAGTTCACAATTTTTGTTTACTTGAAGTTTTGGACTTACGAATCCATTAACAAAGTAAACCAGGATTTCGTTGTTTAACCCTGAACTATACTGGCGGGGTACAAACGTACTCCACATAGTTACATAAATATTTCTCTTGATTGAAATATAACTAAATTGTAGTCTGAGATTACTGTAATAAAATAAATAATTAAAAAAGATATATATCCTAATGTTAATGAAAATTAGAAGAAAATCTTCATTTTCTTTTACTTAGGTCCCTACAAATTTTATTTGTTACATTTGTAACAAATGATTATTTTTTAGATTACAAAAATGTTTAATTATATATATCAAAAACATATATAAAACATAAAAAAACATCAACTTTTGAAATTTTATTTCAATTAAAACTCTTATCAAAATTTGATAGTTGTGTAGGTCAGATTTGTTCAGTGTTGAGGGTTAAAGAACTAAAATGATCAATTGGATTAATTGGATCAACGGATTAATTGCATTTCTATAATATAAGTATATTTTTGCAAATATTGTATATACATTTTTTTCCTAACATATAAATAATTTCCATGTAAAACATTGTTGGGAAAATGTGCACGAAAACTTTGAACTACCGATGAGATAGTTTAATCTTCTTTCTTCTTTTTTCCTCGGTAACCTTGAAGTCGTCGGGTTCCTCAATCGGTTTAGTATAAGTGAATCCAAATTAATCTACCTGAAGCCAATATAAAGTGTTAACTCGACTATCGGTATTAAAAAATACTCTATTTAAACGTCAGATCATATTGTGGAAACGTTTTCAACGTTTCCGACGTTCTTCGAGCATTTTCCTGATGACAAATAATTTTTATATAATACCTTTGGAGAGAATTGTTCATCAATTTAAAATTTTTAACTTAAAATGTCGAAATATATCAGAATAAAAAAAATAGATATCATCGTAAAAATGGACCTTAAACTATGTCGAAGGAAAACAGTGAGTTGAATAATAAGTTTCGTAAAAGAGCCAACAGCATTGCTGTTAAAAGCTGGATTTATTACACGATTCGTTTCGTCCTTAGCTTCTCGTTTCCGGTTATTACGTGAGAAAGTCGGGCAAGAAAAGTCCTACTTGCTTCGCGGAGATCTTGTAAGAGGAATAGGAGAGAAAGAGAGGATGTGAGAGGGAGAGAGGGGGGGGAAGGGCAGTGAACGGATCCAGTTAAGAATTCGCCCCGTGTGTCGCGCACAAATCTCTTGACGTTCCTAACTCGTTAACGTACGATTCAATCTTAGTAATTTAAAATAATCGACGACATACTATATCCAGGTATCTGCGTGTCGTAATATCCTGACATTATTACACTTAGAACGAAAATGAGATTCTTACAAGAAATTAGCGAATTCTCGAAAAAACTTAATTAGAACTTAATTAAAAGTTATCAGTCAATCAATCGGATTGATCTGTTAATTATGTTTTATTGTGCGAAATCATAATTCTTTTTTCTTTCTATGCTGTCTTTTTATGTTCGAAGATATATAGTAATTATTTTCAAGATAATTATTTCAGGAAAGTTCATTTTTTTTCACACTTTATATGAAGATAAATATTACAAATGCTCTTATTTAAAGATCTATCTAAATTTATCTACATTTATCGTCTAAATTTTCTTACGTTCTTTTTTTTTTGTTTCGGAGTAAAACGCGTGATAATTTACGAGTTGACAGGCAGATACGTTGCAGTTCAATTTCACAGTCGTTCGAAGCAATGGAAGTTCGGATTACTGCGCGATTATATCGTATGAAACGCGATCCAACTTACAGGCAGCAGAACCAGCACGCTCCATTCGCTCCTAAAATACCGCAGCTTTGTCGCGGCAGCATTCTTCAAAGTGTTTTTGCGGCAAGACCAAGAAATATTTTACGAAGTAGCGCGCGATTAATTCGATACAGATGTGTTGTAGCAGGCTGGTATGGTACGCGAATCTGCAGTATCGGATTCACGTGCGGTGTATGACAGGAATATTGACATCGTGCGATATTTTCAGGCTCCACTTGTGCGCGAAGCTGCCGTTGGATGATAAATACCAAACGGAACATTTATCGATGCAACGCGTGACATCGTAACGCTTGCACGATAATAAAATCTATATAAGTTTATTCAATTTTTATTATTTAGTCTTTACTTTTCATTTTTGCATTTCGCGGCTTATTGCACATTATTTGTATTTGCGTGTTATTTGCACGTGTAAATATAAAATTAATTAAATGCAAAGGAAAAGTAAAGCAGTTATTCGTAAGATTCTTTAAGAAGCTCGCGTTGCGCGCCTCGCTTCATATTCGTGCACTGACGCGGAAACCGTAACGCAGATCGGAACGGCAGTTCCGGATGATGCCAAGATAATGGCGGAATAAAACGCGGGAATCCGAGCGATTCGAGATGGAGATGTCGAAGCGCGAGATTTATCGGCGTGTGGATACGCGCGCGTGACACATATATACGCGTACGAATTTAACGTGTGCATATCTTTCGCTTCCCGGACCCGTCCGGATGCTTGACGTTGAACAATGCTCTCGGTTAGGAGCCACCATGATATATTCGTAGTCTATCGTCGCTAGGATGACGCTGAAGAATTTCTCCATTCTATCGTGAGCGAGCATGAACGAGGACCAGAGACGGTTGAGAAATGAAAAAAAGTATAGTTCGACTTTTATTCATGTTATATACATTAATTATCAGTGTATTTTTCAACCTTTAGATATTTTTAATATTGTAGATTACATATATATGAATGTTATATTTATATAAAATATGCTTTATATTTACATATGTTACATATGTAAAGTATAGATACGTATATTTATACGAGGCTTATTACATATATTACACTACGTGACAAATTTAAACTTGTTTTTTAGACCACGAACTAGACAAGATGATTCTTATAGATTCTTTGTCACTGAAAACGAAATTGCTGTATCACGTCACATATTTGGATTCATACTTGCCAAAAATGGCACTTTTGAGCTAAAATAGTTCAAAGTGTGACGTGATAGAGCATTTCATTAGCGGATTTGTTTACAGCGACAAAAAATCTATTGGAACCATTTTGTTCGGATTGTGATTTAAAATTCGTGTCACACAGTGTTATTAGCATTATGCTCTTTTACTTTCTATTTACTTTTTCTTTTTACTTTTACTTACTTTTTACAATGTATCATTATTGGTTTCATGCAACAGTGCATTCATGCAGGAACATTTTACGATATAAAATCGAATAGTTAACTACATACGTGGTTGTAGCCACACATGAATTATTAGATTTGTCGATTTTTCGCAGTGCACATACCTTATATATAGATCGTTTCTACAAGGTATAAAAAGTTTCCCTATATACCACAAAACGGGTATAATAAAATTACGAAAGCTAATTTAATTCAGTGTGTCAAAACACATTTTTTTCGCTTTTATTCTAAATGTGAATTTTAAGACGTAATATTTCGCGATTCTTTCACACTTGACAATATCTTCTTTAAAAAAAAAAAAAAAAAAAAAAAAATGCCAAGATTGGAAAGTAGGTAACGTCACGTCAAAGCAAACCGTTTTCGCGAACGCGCCGCTGAACGAGATGTATTCTTATCAGGTTTGCGCCGCCGTTATCGGGAGGCGGGATGCAGGTAGTTAGAAATAGAAACGAGGCATTTGGATATTTCCGGCGCGCGTAATCCCACGTGTTGGACGAGTGCAAGGGTGCCTGCTTACGTCGGATTGGACGTCAGCGGCGGCAGGTCGGTGTCGGAGGGCAGCGGCAGGAGGGGATTGCCATCGTAATAAAGGATCCGATGACCCCGAACAATCTCCCCGTTCGTCGTCGCGCCGAAAAAGGATCTCGCATCGAGTAGGGGATGCAGCCGCCGCATTCTTGCGCTAGTTCGCGTCGCGCTTTCTTCGAAGAAAAAAAAATTTTTGAGAAAACGACAGAAACGCTTGACTAATTAAAGTCACTTTGCAATTCTAATGGCATTTCTTTGTGATTATCACTTGAAGTTTGTCACAATAGAATTATTTAAACGGTGAGCTTTATTTCAAGGCAATTATTTTGGTGCCTCTGAAATATGCAAATAATAGATTTGGCTTCAGTATAATTATCTGATTTGAAAGGTTCGAAACATTTAAATGGCAGGTTTTGTTCGCGTCCGGGATAATTGAATGCTGTAACACTTGAAATATCTCAAATGGTATCATTTTGCCCTGAAATCACAACATACGATGTATACGAGTGTAACGTGTAAAAATGTTAATTATAGTAGAAGTAAGGTTATTGTACTTTATAGCGATATGGCCGAGGCAATATCATTGCTATGCGTCGTCGTGAATATGAATGCGACTATTCTTGGTCACGCATGGGGACGCCTTTGGCTTCGAGTTATTTCTAGTCGTATAGTGACGCGAAACGCGCGCTCTCCTCTACGGCGCGGCGAGAGCGAACGGTTGCGTCGTGACCGCTTTACGAATACAGTTTTTGTAACACAGATTCTCACGTGGTCTATGCGGTCTAGAATGTCACCTTTCTCGAATATCGACAAGTTGCCCGCAATGAAAGTTTCCACGCAAGTTCTTTCTCTTGCCGTGAACCTCAACATCGACCCGAGTATCCGACATAATTTTTCATCGCAGTTGTCTATAGATCGTCGTATTGTTACTTAATGCGTATTCCGGTCAAGATAAGACAAAACAATTTTTCTTTCACATTTTACTAGGACCAACAAAACGTAGACATTTCTCTTTTACTTTTTCCTGAAACTCAGACAAAAGATTCGAACGTATTGTATGTTTGACCCATTCGAATAGTTCGGAGTAAAAAAAAAAGCATTCAGTTCAGACAGTAAAGATTAGACACGCAGCATGCATGGAAACGAAAGAGCAATTTTTCACAGTCTTCTTTTATACATTAATATGTAAACTTTAAGTTGGAATTATAATAATTCGAGCTTTGGAATCTGAAGTGAGTTCAGTTTGAATATATCTTTATTTCGAAAGGTTCAATCTTGAAATTCGAACTGTGCTGATGTTTTCGAACACCCTACTTTTTACAATAGAATTATTATTAATAATAACACAATAATAATAGTAACACATTGTTATTAATAGTAAATAACATAATAATCTAATTAATAGTAATTATAAGTTTTACCCGAGGGGAAAAAGATATTATTATAAATGACGGGAAGATAATAAAGAATGTGGAAATTAACAAGGATGCCATTGTAGAATTTCAGAAAATTGGTTTTGCGAAATAAATTTCAGGTACAGGAAAAAATGCGTTCGTAAAAAAGCTGGAGTAAAATTTATTTGCCTGTGAAAAGAATATATTTAATAATTCTGAAACATCTTGTACACTAAAATAATAATCAGAATAAATTCGGTCTCTCTCTCTCTCTCTCTCTCTCTCTCTCTCTTACTCTCTCTCTCTCTTTTCCGGAAAGGTTGCAGGCTCACCGAGAAAATTACAGTGTCATCCTAATGGGCAAAGCGTAACAAAGTACGTCAAAAATTTCATTACTCATCCTGTTATCATAATCACTTTATTTGTTCTATTTCTAATCTCTAGCGTCGATAGCAAAATATCTAACAGAGTGATATTGCACAGCTAAATATACTATCAAATTAGAATTAAGCGACGCGACGTGTCTTAATTTTATCTCGCTAATGATGCCTCGGCTAAATGAAATATTTCGAGCAAATATATGCGCGCCCGAAGTAATATCTTCTCGAATACACATATATGTATGTGTAACGCGTGCGCCAGACGTGCAACACGTACGCGATCGCGCGATTCTCGCTCGCAGAGCATCACTGTATTTCGTGGCGTGAACCTCGTTGTCCTTGCTCGCCCATAGTTTGTTTTCCGGTTTAACGAGCAGTCCTTGCCATACGATCGCGTCCTTTGAGCCCTCTCGCGTTCCGTCTCTCCTCGTCCTGTTTCTTCTTAGCGCGCGCCTTGTTTATGCATGCTTTCTCCATTCACGTGTAATTGCCTTATGGACTACCTTATAGTCTGTGCCTGACGTTTTCTTTCGAATAGTTTTTCCCGGAGGAAAGTCTTAGCGGCGTACTATTGATTTAACGTTACTCTTCGCAAGCAACGAAAAATATTGAAACATCGCTGTAAAATGCTCGCAGATAAACGTGTTTGAAGGTAGATTAATAGATTTACGCACTTTCTCCAGCATTGAGAATTTTACAACTACAGAGAAAACATTTGATATCTCAGTTAAGAAACTGAAAATCTTGTGTCAGAACAAATGTCGTATTATATAATTATAATATATAATTGCAATTTTATATTACACTGAAAGAAAAATTTTTTTAAATGAAACAGATACATTTTTTTAAAACCACATATTTTAATGCAAGTATTTGTTTCTTCAGTTTAAGTAAAAATGTTTATTTTTAAGTAAATAGACATATCTATTATTTTACACTGAGAGAAAAAATGTAGTGGTGGCAACTATAAGGAGACAACCATACAAATTTTGTTAATATAATTATAATATATAGTTAAGTGAACTATATTGTAGTTATTGCAACTAAGTTAATGGTTAAGAGAACTAATAAAAAATAGTTGTAGTATACTGTATAATATAGTAATTATAACTACTTTTTATTAGTTTTCTTAACCATAAACTTAGTTGCAATAACTATAATATAGTCCACTTAACTATATATTATAATTATATTAATAAAATTTGTACGGTTGTCCCCTTATAATTGTCACCACTACATTTTTTTCTCTCAATGTATGTACATAATTTTGTATTTTTACATTTAAATAATGAGTTTGCAAATAAGCTGATAATATTATTAAACTTAATCAAATTGTTTTTTTAGATTAAAATATCTCTGATTATCTTGAATATAAAAACAGTCTAGCAGTAAGTATTTTCTAAGCTGCAAGAAAAAAAATTACTTGATTAAACTTTATTTCTTTATTTTATTTACATCAATATTTATAATTTAAAAAAAATTTAATTTGATTGCAAGTAAATAAGCCATTAGGACCTACCAAATAAATAATTTTTTGTGTTAAATAAAACTTTTTACGATATTTTTTCTTGCAGTGTAGACTTATAACAGTGCAAATTCTTAATGATATTAAGAATCTTTGCATTAAGATAATATTACTTAGATATAAATGAAAATAATTTCAAGTTTATTTTGATTAGACATCTTTTGGCACATTTTATCTTTTTACATATAATCTTTTAATTTGATTTAAGTTAAAAAAAAACATCGCGGTTGATCTGGATTGTGCATGTGCAAAGGATTTACGGATAATCGATTGAGATTCGTTATCTATGACCCGGATAATTGTGTTTCGTTTTTTGGCGTTTTCGCATTATTGGTATTCGGCCGTTCTCTCGTGTAATGTAATATATAATAGTAGCCGGCGCGCTTTAATTAGTGTCGTAACTTCGCCGTATTCATTTGCATTAACTCTTTTTTTTTTCCCCTCTCTCACAGCTCTTATTTCCCGTTTCGACCCGCGATATCTTTTGTCGCCAGCCGGCGCTCGAACTTCACGAGGAATTATAACAGCGCGATAAAATCGCATTGATTTTAATTAGTTTTTTTAACGAATAAATTTATTTGGGTTAATCTCTTTTAGATAATCTCGATCGCGAAAGATATACATTCGACACGTCATTTCCCAGCGAAAGAATAAAACATAAAGTATAAAACTCATTTTTTAATAATTAGCTATGTTTTATAAGTTACGCGCAGAATTTCAATCTCATGATTGTGAAATCTTATGAAAAATAAATCCAGTTTAAAAAATGGATTTTATTATGTTAATCGCTATTATACACGATGTATCGCGTTGCTTTCATGCTCATGGTTCCAAACGCGATGGGTGTAATTAGAAATGCGGGAATATCGCGTGTATCTCGCCGTTCTTATGAGTCTGCTTGGCAACAGTACAACTTTATTCTTCTCGATTTTTCTCTTTTCATCACGACTGCTTAATCTCTCTCTTTCTCTTTCTCTCTCTCTCCTTTTTTTTCTGATTGTTCTGCACGAGCTTCGCCGTGGCTTCTCTCTTGCCGTTTCGTACTCCTTATTCTTTGCCTGTCTAACCCTTTATGTACCACGTGATCTGCTTCTTTTACTCCGTCCCCTTGATTCCTCTTTCTGAAAAGCACGGATTGTTATAACTCTACCGGCGATCATTTCGTCGTTAAATTGCTGCACTAACACACCGCGTGTTATTTCATTTTGTAAGAATCAAACAATCTTCTTGTTAGCAAACTATTGCTTTTTGTCTATAAATATTGTCGATATTCTTTTCTTCAGTTTATTCAAATTCTTAAATTGGAGATCGAAAAGCAATTTACGGCAAAATTTCCCAATGTGTTATTTATTACGAATTATACAAATTATTAGTATTAAGTTGTTTGCGAGAAAAATTTATTCATGAAATTATTTTGATGGAACTAATAATAATAAATTAGCTGTCGTTTCTTTTTTCTGAATCCGCTTTATTATATATTTTAAGTATTTTAATGTATTTTCAGAGAAAACTAGACACTCGAGAACTTCTTTTTTGGAGAATTTTGAAAATAACATCCGAGAGTTTATTCGAAATTTATTTGGTTCATTAACGATCGCGGTCGTACATAAATAGTCACATGAGTATACGCACGCGAGACTTGCTACACTTTCAATGTCACGATTTCTGCATAGCTCCGTCTGACACGTATATTAGATTACTTTGCTGACATTATTTCCTATTTCCTTAGTCGCGTTATCTTAACGCCCGTTTCGCATATCGCATGTACATAATGTAATTTCGTATGTACATCTTGATATACTGACAATAGAAATGATTCATTTGACGTAGAAATACGTTGGAATCATCGTCGTATGATTTAATGACAATGTTAAGAGAATTTAAAATATTTTTTTAATTTATCGAAATTCTCATCTATGTAAGACAATTATTTATTGATGCATTGGTTTGCTTCATGAAGAATAGAATATTATTAATAAAAAAATAATTTCTTAATAAGATTATTATAATAAGAATACAGTATAGGAAAAAAAAATGTAAGATACATTTTGCATGTGTAAGATACATCCTTTTTAATTGAAAATTACTTATAGGTGAGATTCTGGCTCGAGTGCTTTTAATAGGTAGTGAAAACTCTCGCGGGAACGAGTATCTGTCAGCGCGTGTTTGTTTTCTTCCGACGAAATCATTCGACTAAAGTGCACAGGTCGTCGAGATATCCCGACGAAGTCGAGAGGATTTTAGTCGCTGACTCGCAGTAAAGAGCGGTATGCCGTGGAAAGGGGGCAGGAGGGAAGGAGGCAATAAGGCGAACAGGGACGGCGACTGACGGAAAGAGGAAGAGGCGTAGGATTAAAGAGGAGGTGGTGGGACGGAGGGAGAAAACAGCGGGAAGGAAAGACCGAGGATCTTCGAGTCTCTATATATCTCACGCACGCATACGCGCGCGTGCGTGCACTTGCGTGCGATATTTTAAGCGCGATTCTCACGGCGCAATACACGTCGACGACGCCTACGGCGACTGCGGTGTTACGTCGTTAATTATCGATCGCGGTCGATTGACGATTTATGGGCGAGAATTAGCGGAGAGTACTAATACTAGGAGAGTCGTTCGCAGCAATCGGTGAAACGTTTTCTCGGTCGTTACGTGGGAAGTTACGAAGTTCGTTTGCGATTACGTTCACGTGACGCGCAAAAGCGCTCGCCGAGATCCCGACGAGAAGTTTACAACGAGGAGAATCAACGTCGTTGCTTCTCATTATTCCCGGCAGACGATTAACTTGCCGTACTTCACCTTGCTATCGTCCTCAATTTAGAATCACTGTGATTATAAACGTCGCACTTTTCGCTACTTTTTATCCATTTTAAGTTATATTTATTTCGTATTGATCTTTAAATTCCTTTATGACTTCAAAGTTATTTTATTATCGACAAGAAATATGTACGCATATGAACAAAATACATTAAAAATTGTATTTAAATACAAAATACTTTCAAATCAAAGATTTAAATACAAAATACAAAATTATTTGGTAAATACTTTTTCAAATACAAAGTACTTTTTTCCAATTTTATTTAAAATTATCTGACATTATTAATCTTTTTATATATTTTTTTATTTTTCTCGCGGAAACTTTGGTTTCGATTGCGTTTCAATTTCAAAATTAAACTTAGAAACTATATATTGTAACATGTATATTAAAAATTATATTTAGTGTATTTATTATTGCCTTTCGAATACAATACTGTTTCAAAAGATGTGAGATCTGAGAGAAAACTACGCGCTGAAGAGCTAATAAACGTGGCAAATAAAGATAATCTCTTCACTGGACTAGAACACAAAGATATGTTGTAGGGAATAAATGTTTTTTTTTTACATTTGAATAGTTACATATCTAAACTTGCCATGCTCTTGTTTTTATAATTGAAAAATGATATCAACTGCAGTTTAGAGCAAGGCTTCATATTGATCAACCACACTATTGTATTATTCAAGATAAAAAAACTATCTTCCTCCTCGCTGAAAGATTAACAGTTTGTGGATTTTTAAATGTATTTACAAATGAAATTCAAAATACAAACTCTCAAAAAAATATCTAAGTACAAAATGTATTAAAATATTTATATAATATTTATGTAAACGTAATGTGCAATATTTATATAAATTGCAATACAGTTACCATTTGCAGAACGATCTAATTTTTGAATTATAACTACATATTCTAGACGTGGTATAAAACATCATTCTTGTACGATACGATCGTGGTTCATTAATCTGTGCCATTTTTCATTTCCTATCATTTTTCTCTATTGTATCTATTCGTCCCTCGTCACCTCGCCTCTTTGTGAGCCACAGATTTCGATAAACGGCATCGGATCACGATGTTTCCTTCCCTCCCGCGCCATTTACCCCACGACACGTTGTATATCTCCGTGGCGTCTCCCACCCCTTCCCCTTTTCATCCTCCTGTCTTTCGCAACCGAAGATTACGTCGGGAAGAGCTTTGTCGTACGCGAGAGAGCTCCATCCGGGTTTGTCTTCCGGCTATTCCGATCAAAGGATCGATCGTCCTTGCCATTCGTGAGTTCCGGCGACCGCGCGCGAGATCGTGTGCGTTTCCACGAAATTGGACGGGTTCAATCTTGAGAGGGCACCCCCGCATCTCTCTCGCTCTTTCTCTTTCTCTTTGCCGCTATTCTTGAAATTGCTGCAACGGGCATCGTATGTACATACATACACATATATATACATAACCTTCCTGCATCAGGCGGACCACCCATCGGGATCGAAAGATCCTTTTCCGTTTGAATGTCAGACCTCGTGCTTCAGGAATGTACCGGGAGTCTAAAGTGGATTTCTTATTATCATTTGATATTTATTGTTCATCTATGTACTCAGAGATAAGGTCCTATCCCAACGTCACGATGATATCGCATGTCACATGTTTAGACTGAGAGAGAGAATGTGTGTATATGCGTGTGCGAGAGAGAATGTTCTATTGGGCATTTTTTTTTCTCTTATGAAATATGCTTGGACATTCTTGTGCGTATCTCCCCCCAGGCCTGTTCTCTGTCTGATATTTATAACATGATTAAAAGTTAGGTGCATCTTGTTTTCTCTGCCGCTGTATGTTATCCAAAGTTTTAATTCGCGTTACTCATGTATGAACGACCAACGCAGATGCGAATTAAACAGAAAATTAAGTCGTCGCTCATGCGCGAGCATTGTAATTTCACTAAAGACACGTGCCATTTATACATGTACGGCGTGACAAGATGTTAATCAAACGTGAATGAGTTCTCGTTATCTATCGGACATATTGGTCGGACGCGAAGATGTAAAGACGCGTAATTAGACAGTCGACTCCAATTATCCGCGATTCGTATCGTCCGATAAATAAGTACAAATAATTGGATCGTCGGTCTGCTCTACCTTGCC
>QKQZ01048243.1:0-11270 GCA_003595255.1 Solenopsis fugax
TAAATTGAACTAGATTGCCTATTTACGGTCATAGCTGGATCTTATTGCTTTATATTTACTTGTATGATTTTATATACATTCTCAAAGATATTATCAGTATATTGGACCTATTTCCAAACACAATATTAATTGTATGAATACAATATTAATAATACGCTTGTGTGAGGCGTCCTAGATTTGCCGGATGTTCTTCCGGCGTGCCACAGATACACAATATGATAAATTAAAAATGTCAATCGTCACAAAGCAGTCTAGTGCAAAGAACTAAAGAATTATCAGTAGTTAAGTCTAGATATGATGGAGGAAGGCTTAACTTTTAATTAATCAAATGTGTATGATTAATGTCCATTTCCATCAATATAGATTAACTTCAATTTCAGTTTAACTTACTCTTTATTTTTTTTCTAATTCTTAGAATTAGAAAGTAATAAAGAGTAAATTAAAACATTAAAAAAACAGGATTGGACCTTTATGCATAAAATATAAATAATCTAAATTACATGTATACGATATAAACTATGTTAACTATATTTTACGTGTCATCTATGCCAGCAATAATCTATGGATCACAGAAGATTCAGATTTCATCAGAAATAGCAAAAGTTACAGCTCCGTTTTTTTTTATTTTTAATATTATACACTTTTATATTATTAGTAAAGTCAGATATATTAACAATCTTGTGACTTAATTATTAACTTTTTTTCTGTATCTAAATTATAATAATTTACAGTGCCTGTATTGTTACATGAAAAAGGCTCGTGTAAACATAACATAAATCCACACAATACGTAAATGTAGGCGTAATCTTGAAATTTTTTCTGCACAACCGTGAAAAGAACAGACAGGATAGATTTCGTTCGGAGAAAATTAATTTCGAATTGCCCACAAAATCTATTATAATATAATCTATTATAATATAATCTATTATAATATAATGCGATAAAACCAAGACACCTTCTAGAAAGTCACCTTCTGGTTATTTAGGCCACATTCATTTATATTAATTCAATAAACATTAGATTGAGCTGAGGAGCCGCGACAGTTATTGTTGTCGAAATATAATAACATATACTTGATAATTTCTTGAGTTAAGGCTGTATTAAAACATAACATACGTTTCGACTTTTATACTAACGGTCTTCTTCAGTGTACAAATCGGAACTTTACATCAAAGGTTACATTACTGCTTGAAGTCCGGATCTCTCCTTATTATATCGCTCGCATTATCACATCTTCTTAGTCAATTCTTTTCTTCGAACACTCTCTCTCTCTCTCTCTCTCTCTCTCTCTATTTCTCGCAGAACATCTTGTAAAGATCATCTTAGATGACACGGGTTGCTGTCTATTATGTAAAATTATATTATTTATACATTTATATTATTTAAAACATTAAGAAATCGTGTACATGATCCAACAATTATATGTATACGATTGCAGTTACCGGATGTTCCTTCGACCACAGATTTTTTTCCACGAACTTTTAATACTATTAATTAAAAAAAAAATTCATTTCTATTAAAACAAGATATGAATCACTGCTTCTGTATTAATATATTCTATTGTCGACGATACTTTGTAGCATTCTACGCAAGTAGGCGGTGGACGCCGTGAACCCCTAAAACTCGGACAAGAGCAGCGAAATGGGGAAACGCACTTCCGACTCGCCCGCTTCCGCTCGCGGTCGTTTGTGCGCAACTGGAGGCTGTCCCCCTCGCGACCGCTACTAACAAAATGCAATTATTTTTAAAAAGGATGTAGGGACGCTCCCGCCACGGTTTCCAGGGGACGGTACGCCGCCGATCAGACATGTAGGTGCTCTACTATAAGTGGCATATCGACGATGGGACGACGTGGGGCTGGCTGGCACCGTTTCAACACTTTCGCTATCACGTCACTACGCAACGTCTACGCAACAACCCGCGCTGAATAAATTGTTTATAATAAAACTAGCGAACGATGCTCTCACTCTCGTAACTTTTAATTTAATTTTCTAATTTTCTAAAGCTCATCGCAATTAACATAGCAAAGAATGGTTTTGCTGGAGTACCTAAAAATTTAGCTGCACTGAGAGAATGTTTTGTAAAATCAACCAAAGTTTGGTTAATTAGTGATCAAATGAATTTTATAGTGATAAGTTATAGTTACTAAATATATAGTTATACTTACTAAATATATAGCTGTTTTGACCAAACAATTGTAGTCTTAACCAAATAATTATTTTCATACAACAAATTACAAAAAGTTTTTGGTTTTTTTGTTAAATGTAACAAAGTTTTTAGTACCAGTAACTATAAAATTCATTTGATCATTATACTACCAAACGATTTTTCTCAGTGTGGATGCGGATATAACAATAATTTTGTCGAACTAACCCTGGCGATCAGCATGAGCATCCTGCACAATTATTTTGATAATCTTATTTTATCAAATATTATTTTAATATTATTTTTTCAAATCCTGTACCCAGTTAAATTTTTAAATACTTTAGCAAAACCGATCTGTCCATGTAGCTCGTATTACAGAATATCCCATTAAAAAATTTCTGTTATTATACTCTCTAAAGCTCAAAGAATGGTATGTCACTCTAAAAGAATGAAAATTGAGTCTGTGCAATTTTTTGAGTCATTTATTGGTACTCTAATAAAAGTAAAGATTCACTCCTATAGAGTAACATTTCATTCCTAGACCGGTATTCATAGCCATAAATAATTTTCAATCTTCGATTAATTAATTACAGATTTATTCATTTTTTTTTCAATTAAAGATTGAAAATTATTTACAATTATGAATATCGATCCTAAAGTGTAAAAGGTGAACCTGTGCAATTTTCCAAGTGATTTTTCACACCACGAGATTTAGAGAGTAAATAGAAGACAGAGTAGATCTCTCTTCCGAAATTTTCGGAGGAAATTGTCTCGACATCGAAGTCAAAGGAGGAGTCGAATTTGGCGCAAGCGCAGCATTCACGAAAAGTGCATTCTCTCGCACACTCTTGATATTCTTGCTAATAATTCCGCCAGTTCATTCGCGAATTTTACCGGATCCGTTTCGTTCGCACGAAACCCGTTCAATTCTATTTCTTCTTTCCTGCGCCGCCTTATTGTGCCATGAGGATCAGGCAAATAAATTCGAGTGTGTCCTCGTTTTGTAAAAGAAGGACTTTTCGTTAAATTTCGTTGTCGCGAATGAGATCGACACGCCAACGGTATCAAGAAATTGCGACAAAGCAAGAAGAAATTTATAGTTTCCCCGAAGAAGCCATTCGAGTCTGCAATGCCAAGGTCGAGATGAGAACCGACAAGAAGAAAAATAAGTCGGAGATACGGCTAACGTCATCCCGGCTTCGAAAGGAGCGAGAAAAGATCGTCACAAGGATCTCAATTCATTACCGATAATTCGCCGATGCATCGGAATTGTATTTTTCTTAATTTTCGCAAAGGTAAGGCGCGACAATGAAACAAAATGAAGATCTGAAATTTTTATTAAAATGCAATTCTTCCATTGAACAGCTGAAAGCAAAATCGCGTCGAAATATTTACCATCGTGTTTCTAATGCTTTATACTGCGTTTTTGTTCGCACGTTCGCGATACATCTAAGCGACCTAATTTGCTTGCGAGCGTTAATGCGCTTGTCGGCGATGATTCGCGACTATATATGCTACAGGAACTGACCGTCGATACTCCGCGAGACTTTAGATCGCTAGAGGTTCGAACCATAGAAAACGTCTGAGAGTTTACGCTTCAGCGAAAGAGTTTATCGTCTCAGGTGGCGAAAATAGATCTCTCTGTTCCTCTCTGACGCACCGTTGGGAGAAAAAAGACGTACGTCGGGTCCAACACTGCTCAGACACGCGCGAAATTCGCGTCTTTGAAACGGCGATGCATACACGTGTCGGTCGTTAAACGGGATCGTAGCACAAAGAAAAAGATATGGGAAAAAGTAAAATCAATATTCGTGCACATTTTCGGACTAATAATGTAAATTCTTGAGCGCATCTTCCTAAAAATTATGCGCTGATGCATTTTTAAATAATATAATATGCAATAATGTATAATCGGATAATCTGCGTTAATCAATTTTGCGAAGGTATCGATTAATCATGCCACGATGACAATTAGAAGAGAGTTGTCAAATGCATACCATTTAAGATATTTTTTTATTATATTTCGCATTTGGTGCTGTTTTGGATGCAAATCAAAGTTCGAAATTGTAACTTGATATTTTAATCATCTATTATATGTTAAATCTTAGTAAAAGATTATAACAAGTTAATAACAAATTAATTTGTTATAATCTTTTTTGTAACATGCTGCGAAAGGTATGATTTAGAAAATTAGTCGCCTAAAGAGTAGCTATGGTCTCTTAAATCGTGTCATCTACGAATTTATCAATTAAAATAATTAAAAATAAAAGAAACCATTATCTAATATTTATTTTATTAATAATTTATCGAAAAAGTAATCAAATATTTAATCATTAATAAAAAACAAATAAAAAGGTAAGAAATGAAACTGAATTGAATTTATTTTTGTAATTGATCAATTTTTATTCATAACAATTACTAATTTTACTGTAATATTATCACTTATCAATTTTACATTAGTATTATTTCTTTATAGTAAAATATGTAATAGTACGCATTAGGATACTTGATAGAGTTTACAAAAATATCGATTTAATTTTTATATTAATTTATAATAAATATGTATATACAAGAAATGTAATATATTTTTCAACAAACCTTTTTTTATGAAAATATAACAATTAAAAATAAAATTGTAT
The DNA here is from genome assembly GCA_003595255.1 of Solenopsis fugax. Lineage (NCBI taxonomy): Eukaryota > Metazoa > Arthropoda > Insecta > Hymenoptera > Formicidae > Solenopsis > Solenopsis fugax. The sequence continues at coordinate 4,785 of QKQZ01048243.1, forward strand.
AATTATGTTATTATCAACTGTATAAGTTGATGAAAAATTTACATTAGGTGTATCTGATTTTTTAAAATATCAATAGCATGCACAAAACAAAATAAAACTTGTTAAATTTTTGTCTATATTACTTATTTTTTATTTACTTTTTATTTTTATTATTAAATGTTGTTTATATGAAGTAAAAATATAAAATATTGAATAGGTACACATTCAGCAAATTTCCCCTATCGTTTAAATCACTCTTTACATTCTGCAAATTCTATATGCTGGACAAAATAGAAATGTCCCTATAAACACAATATTCCTAAAATATTACACGAATATTATTAAAAATTAAAATAATATTACTATCAATATTCCAACAATGTTATCTAATATTTTTTAATATTATGGAAATATTCTGTTCATGTTATGTCCGCTTTATATTATATTCTTGGTGTATTACTTTAATATCCGTGGAATGTTATAAGAATATTCATACAGTTTTGAGATTCGAAGGAATAAACATTTCTTAAAATATATTATAAAGTTATTAATAATAAATAACACATATAAACTCTATTTTTTACGTAATCTTTATTTCACTTTAATAAAAAATTATATTTATATTAATATTATTTGGAAAATATTATTTAATATTATTTAATTTTATATTAACTACAATATTACATTTAATATTCTAAGAATATACCTATAACATTATTTAATATTAATATTACACGCTTATTGGGATTATATAATTTTTATAAGACGATATTATTGTCCCAAAGGATTCTCCTAAAAACGTCCTCTCTAAATCTCGTAGAGTGGAAAACCACTCGAAAATTGCACAAGCTGAATGTTTTCACTCTACACAGAAAAAAAGGGGATCAAATCAACAATTCATTGTTTCATATATTAGCAAGAACATAAAATCTTCTTGGAAGAATTTGATAATCTTGATCAGACATAAATTGCTTACATAAAGAAACAAAATTTCTTTATGTTAGCAAATTATGTCTCTTTGAGATTATAAATACTTCCAAGGAGATTTTATATTCTTGCTTATATATGAAACAATGAATTGTTGATTTGATACTAATTTTTTTTCTGTGTATTGGAGTGAATTTTATTGATTATTATTAGAATGACGAATCACTTGAAAAATTGCACAAGCTTAATCATCACCCTTTCAGTTTCACTCTACGAGATTTAGAGGGTCGGGATAAATAAATATCTCGCAAATGGCGGAATGTAAAGTGTCAAGACTCTATTTACGGCCCTGACATTCGTAGACGTGCTCGGCGAGAGTTCGACTTTCCGCAGATGCTGGAATACTGGTGGATGACGAGCAACGAGACCGGGGAGCGCAACCGCAGCGGCGACGGCGACGTGGCGATCGAGGAGATGCTGCAGAATCCGGGATCGGTGGTCCTCTTCGTCGACTATCCACGGTGGTTGCTGTTCTTCGCCGCCGCCTGCTGCATCATCTTCATGCTGATCGGCATCCCGGGAAATCTTATCACCGTGATCGCATTGTTTCGCACCAAAAAGGTCCGTAACCGTAGCTGTAATTCTGTATAACTCTGTATGGTAAATAGCATAATAATATAAACAAAAAATATTAGCAAGAAGAGAGTGTCTAAAAGCGACTCAAATCGGAAATTAATCGATTAGTTGATTTGATATAAATTTCGTATGGGTTTGATGTTGGTGTTATGTAGGAAAATGATGACGATTCGTAGAAAGAGAGAGCAATTCATAGTAAAGTAATGGCATATTTCAATGCCGATGTTGTCGCAATTAAATTCCTCTCTAAAAGAAAATGTTCTAAAGTGCTTGTTAGCACAAATAACGCGCTCTCATTTGTAAAACTCGTTTTGCGCCACTCACAGCAATTTTCCCGACTCGTGCTCGGAAGGTTTAAATATAATGAATCGTATTATGCAAGGCTACTCATGTTTCCGGTACTGCTTACACGAAGTAATCTTAAAAGCTGCCCGAGTGGTTTACCTCGAGTCATTATACCTCCTTAGTCTTACAAGGCACTAATCCTAGCTGCAATGAGGACGTTAAACGTACATACAGAGTATTTGTCGGTCAAATATTCTTTCTCAGACCACAGTTTCATTTCATGCAATTTTTGTATTTTTATTATCTACAATATTTTATACATTAAGCCTTTTTATTGGGTTAAATATCTTTTGTTTCTAAAGTTTCAAAAAATATTTCTGTTTAAAATGAGACAAATTAAATAACTCCAATATATATAATTGTAACATTGCACTTATAATAATATTATATTTTATTTAGTTTTAATATTATTATTATTATTATTAAACTAATGATATAAATTGGAATAGAAAAAGCAATTATTTCATTGCGCAGCAGAACGTTCTTGGTTTATAAAAAATAATTGACGACAGACGGAGGTCGTCGGCACGATTTTATGGCAAAGCCTCCCACCGAAGTCGATCATCAATGAGTTAAGTTTGGAATCGATTACGCGGAACTGACGCATATACAATCGTGTGTTTTCACGAAGGTTCACGTACTCCGTTTCTATATAATCAACTGGAAAATCGAATCGAGAAGTCTCCATCAATTTTATCGTGTTTACTTCGATAAATTCGGGAGAGCTTATTCAGTAACTTTGTAAATTAATTTTCACGATTTCAACGATTTCTTTGTTATTATGTCACTATCGTTTATTCAGGATCGGATAGTAACTAATTAAAGAATTAAAAGTTAAATAATAAAGTTATAAAGTTAATAATTTTTAATTTAACTTAATTAATTTTAAATAATTTAATTTTTAACTTTAACTTTATTAGTTATTTTTGAAACATAAATTTTAAATATTAATTTTCTTCCTCAATTAAAAATTTATGTATGTAAAAGAAAAAACATTCCTATATAAACAATATTTCTTTGTTATTTTATATAAACTTAATTTACAAATAAATATTTAATTTGTTTGATAATCTATATTATAATTGTTTAGAGTAATCAAACTTTAAAAACTTACGAATTTCTAATTTAATATGAATCATGTTTATAAAATTAACTTTTAATTTAACTTAAATTAATTTAATCTTAACGTAACTTTTAACTAGTTATTTTTTGTCCGTGTAACCTCTAGTGTAACTAAATTAATTTTATTCATTAACTTTCGCTTAATTTAGTTTAAAAAATATATTAATTTACCCAATCTTGTAAATATTTATCGTAATCATAACTGACAATGAGTTAATTATATATAAATAATATAAAAACATTTCAGACAGTATAACAAATTTTGACAAAAATAATTCTGGTCCCTGAGTTATTTATTAGTTATTGATAATAATTATGTTAAAGAAGATTTGTAAGAAAATAATTTTGTAATTTTATTTTTATCCTTAATATAAAAATGTTATATTTAATATTATTTTTCTATAATTCTGTCTAATTAATTTTGCCACAGCTAAAGAACGCTACTGCAGTCTTCATCATGAATCTCTCGATATCGGACTTGATGTTTTGTTGCTTCAATCTACCACTCGCAACTTCAACGTTCTGGCATAGGTCGTGGTTGCACGGACCACTTCTGTGTCGATTGTTTCCGCTCTTGAGATACGGCCTCGTTGCAGTCAGCCTCTTCAGCGTTCTCGCGATCACAATCAATCGCTACATCATGATCGGTCATCCCGGTCTCTATCCTACGTAAGTACAGCCCCTTCTCTCTCTCCTATATGAATATTTTATTTTTTGCAATTATTTTACGCATTCAGTATACTAAATAATAGATAACAAATAATGACGTGTTTGGCATGTAAAATGAATAAATGAAATAGTTAAAATAATGATTATAAAAAAAGAGACGGATTTTTCCAAGCCTTGAACAAATAAATCTCATTTTACATTTTTTACCTCTTGCACGAGAAATAATTGTCTTTTTAGCTGTAGCGCGAATTAAACAAATTAATCGTTCAATTAATTATTATTCCAAGGTTGTACAAAACAAAGTACCTAATACCAATGGTTGTGGCGATATGGATCATCGCTTTCGGTCTGTTAATCGTCACTTGGTTCGAACGATTTGGACGTTTCGGATTGGATCCCGCTGTCGGGTCTTGTTCGATTCTCCCGGACGTAAACGGACGGAGCCCAAAGGAGTTCCTTTTCGTTCTCGCGTTTTTAGTACCCTGTCTCGCTATTATTGTTTGCTACGCCAGAATTTTCTACATTGTTCGCAAAACTGCTTCGAAGAGCAGAGGCAGAAAGAAAATCTGCAACATAGAACCTACGGAAACCAGTCATGACGTAAGAACTGTTTATTACGACGAAAGAAGAGAATAAAGATTCAAGTTCAATTCAAATAAAAATAAATCACAGAAAATATTTATTTAAAAAAGAAAGGAGAATATTTCTATATCTCCGTATATTTCGTTGAAATAAAAAATATATATTTATATTTGATGACACACATTTAAATATTAACAGATAAAATGTGTGTATTTTAAATAAATAAAATATATTAAAAATTATTATAATTACTAATAATTATTATACATATATTATAAAAATAATACAATTGGAAAATTCTATTAAAATAAACTTTATCTTTTCAATCAAAATATAATTACGATCTTTTTAATCATTGTTTAAATACTAATTTATTATTTTTAATAATCATCTTTACAGCAACCATCCACTACGAGAAATCAGGAGCAAGAGCTCTCCGTCCTTTGTCCTCCTTCTTCATCGATGCAAGCGATTCTTCTTAATCCAAACGAAAGAAGGGATCTCCAGCTACCATCCACATCCGCCAACGAAGATTCGTCGTGGTCTAAACAACCGATCAACGATCTGATCGATGATCAACAAACAACGAATTGTACGACAAATACGCACACAGACAACTCAACGACGAATATTGATCCCGATGCGAGCTCCAATAACGATTACGACGTTTCTCACGCCAGTCTGTCGGAGGATATACCGTTCGTGGACGATCGCGAGATCGAGAGATCGAACTTCGCAGAAACGAGGCTGTTCCTGAACCGGAACCAGTTCGAGTCGCAGCGGAAGTCGTTGGGAAGTCCCTGCGGCCGATTAGGGAGGCTCACCGGTCGGGCGTCCTTCATGGTGGAGTCCTCGCTGCAGAGGATCACCGGTGGCGAACGCTCGGACCAGCTGGATTCGAGGTCGCCCCAAGTTAGCGAGTCCCATGCGAGGAAGGCATTTCGCAGGCAATCGAAGTTCCGGAGCATCGGCAGGACGCGCAACGACGGCGAGTTCACCGCGCCCAGGATGTCCACCAAGGACCGGAAGCTGCTGCAGATGATCCTCGTGATATTCGCGTCGTTTCTGGTGTGCTACCTGCCGATCACCGTCACAAAGCTCTTTCAAAGCACGGTCGACTGGCGGGGTCTCAATATCGCCGGTTACATACTCATTTATCTGACGACCTGCATCAATCCTGTTATCTACGTCGTGATGAGTTCCGAGTACAGGAGCGCGTATAAATACGTATTGCTGTGTAAAGGATGAACAAGCGACGAGTAAGAGGAGATTGCTGGGTCTGATGGCACCCAACTGTGAATGATATAAGTAATTACGAAAATAATTATGAATGTATGAATAACGCGTAATTTAGATTTGTTATATAGAATTTTTATCTATTGATGCTTATTGACGTTTTTCTTTTCATGAAATAATGTCGTCTTCGAAGATCAATAGAGGGTGAAGTTAGTGATTTGTTGTTAAAATTAATGTGTCGATTTCTAGTCTTCCAGTTTTAATAGTTTAAAAATTTATTTGTTTTATTTGTTTCAACAAAAATAGATGGAATTAGATAGTATTATTTCTTTAAAGGTATTTTTATTCGCTTTACGTGTAGTGGAATGATGGTACTCTCTAAATCAAAATCAGTGTACTAGTCACTGAAAAACAGGAATAGTCTGATTCTAATGACATACTTATAACTATATTAATCAGTGATATATACACTGTCTTTCAATGGCAATACATTGATTCCAATTTGTAAGAGTTATCCCCCTCTTAATTCCCCAGAGAAAAATTATATTTAAATTAATGAATTTCTTTAACTTGGTTCTTTTTAAGTTGAAGTAAAAATATCTTTGAGGAAAATAAAAATAAAAATATTAGCTTTTTTTTTAAAGTAAATAAAATTTAATTCAAAAAGAAAGTACTGACAGAAGTGTAAGAAATAATTTAATTGTTTTGGTTTCAAAAATATATTTCCTCCATTTAAAAAATGATTTGCGTTGCACAACCAAACTATTTCTTCAAATTAAAGAAACTTTTCTTTAAACGTATAGCAATGCAAAAATTTTTTTATCCAAACTATTTCTTAACTCAAAGAAACTTTTTTGTGGGTGCACAGTTGTAAATATAACATAGCAAATTTAAGAGTTCACTGATTCAGGTTTAAAGAGTAGTTAATGATATTTTTGTACCTAATCTATTAGAAGATAATTAAAATTTCTGTAAATCTAAACAATTTCT
>QKQZ01048246.1:0-21634 GCA_003595255.1 Solenopsis fugax
TACCTTTCCATCTAATCTTGATCTTTGATATTAAATAAAACCGTTAAAAAATTCTAGAAAATAGGTATAAAATGAACAAATAAAACAAATCGATCTATTATTTAATCTAATAATAAAATTTAATTTTTATTAATTCTACAAATTCAAATAAATCACGTAGAAATACTTGTGGTATTTTAATCGTTTGGAATTCTGAGACCGTATTATAATAGAGAAATAAAAAATATTGAAGGTATTGTTTCAATAAAGTATCACGAAAACTTAAAATTTGTATTTTGTCTTTTTAATAAAGAAATAATTAATAGCTAAGAATTAACAACGTTGTAAATGCGAATTTGCAATTTATAATAACAGCAGTTGCAACAAATATAATATAGTAGTTACGTGTATAATGTAATTGCCTTGTTAAAATGCAAAATAATTGATATCTCGGTTCGCGAAGCAGAGCGACACTTTTTTCTGCCAGATTCGTTCGTTTCATGCAAAAACGTGTAGATTGATCCTAAATTTATCAAAATCGAAGGTGAGGCTAAACTGAATAATTTTCTGAATTTTTAAAATTTAATTTTTTAAAAATTTATATTCAGAAATTTCTTGATTCGGAAGAAACAAAATAACATAGCCAATCAGGTCGCTTATCTCTCCTTCCCTTTCTTGTAGAATTCGTTTCCTCTTGCTTTCCCTTCAATTATTGGTAACGTTCATCATACATCGCGCATGATCGTGCAACGACGTGTTTGCAAGTGAAGTGATGTAGAGATATTTTCACGTGAAAAATATTAATTGTTATTGTCGATTTTCCCAGTTCGGTTTAAAACGATGGCGGAAAAGGACAACTTTCTTCACAAACTTTTTAACACTTTGTTCTACGTACTGGACACGCCAGTCACTTACGTTCGAGGTATTATCTAATCGTTTTGGTTATGTTGTCCCTTGGAGTTTCCTGAACAAATATCCTTTTTCTTTACAGAAAAATTCGTAGTGCCGAACCAAAAAAAATATCCATGGTATCATCAGCAATACCGTCGCGTACCGACGATCGACGAGTGTTACACAGACGACGTGGTTTGTTATACCGAGGCAAATTGTCAATTCTTACGCGATAAGTAAATTCAAGTTTTATGAAATATTAGAAATAGAAAGCGAAGGATAGCACTGACAATATTGATTGCAGTCGATATTCGCGGGATAATCGCGTTACAACTGATTAATTCCACTCTTTCTAACGTCTTCCTTTTTATTTCTTTCTCAGATCAGTGGAAGATGAAATTCTAATGATTCTGAGAAGTCGATATGAACAGTGCGCCTTCTATCACGGTGCCTATTCAGGTGACGATGATAATATGTGTGGGGATTTGAAAAAAGCCTATGAGGACGCAGCTGTTAATTGGTTCATAAAATGTGAGTGCATGTCCCATTGTAAAAGTTATGGTATACAATTTATAGAAATAGAACAAAAAAAAACTGTTTATCTTGACATAGAATAGCAAACTGATATGACTACTCAAATCAATTTTCTCAACTGTGCAGACGGTGAAATGGGAATATCTTTAAATGTGAAAAATGCATATATGAGGCAGAAACATCGTCTAATCTGGGAACGCCGTCATGGGCCAGTAGGTACTGGTATGAAAGACCAACGAACAACCAAGGCGTAGCAATTCACAGGGCAATCGTAGATGATAATTTAATGGCAAACGCATTCGTATATGGTCTGAATCGCAGGTTTGCTTAACGTGTACAGACGTGTTGTGATTTAAGAAAACGGTGGGATAATAAAAATAATTTATCAAAATTTTAATCTCATCTCTCATTCGCCATCTCTGTAACAATCCGTATCTTATAATGATGTAAAACTTAGCGCTCTCACATCGACAGCAAATCTCTGAATATTGCATGAATCAATCTTTCCTTTTATTCCTTCATTGTACAATATATAAAAAGATTATACCTATTGTACATGTATATCAAATTAATTTATGAAATACTCATTTAGACGCGATTCCATCGATGATTTATACATTACAATTTCTCTTGTTATTATGATAAAATCATCTTATATATATGATCTCATTTACAGTTTTCTGTTTAAGTTTCAACTAGATTAATTATCCATCATTTAGAACACCAAAGCAAATCGAGTATGCAATAAAACTTATTAGGCATTTAGAACATAAGACAACCTCGCATGGTGTATCTTACATAGTGACACGAACGCAGTATTATACACAAAATGTCTGATTAAATGAATTAAAAGTTTTCTCTCATAGACACGTACGCACGGAAATTCTTTTACACAGGTATAAAATACAATAGGATTCATTATTATCCATAAATATACACGTAACGAAACTATTTCTTTTAATAGCAATAAATTAACAAAGTAATAAAAAAAAGTCACTACACGAATACTACACGATCCTCGTAACTATCTAATACCCGAGATGCCCAGCTTATCATTCAACTGTACCGCGAATTTTCCAGCGATTCAAACTCGCGGAGATAGCACAATCATTATATATTTCTAATCCTCCAGGTTTTTTTTTAATAGCGTATTACGGTAAATCTGGCAAACTAGTATCGCATAAAACTTGGAATCCATTGTAGCTATAATTCTAGAATACAATCTAATCGATCTCTTTGTGCTGTAAATTATTACACATCGATGTCATATTTACAATAAGCATGAAGATTAAAAGTGAGATCATCACGCATTCATTTTCTTCTGTACAATTCAAAATGAGTTGCATTCTTATTATACATCTTATATTACGTACTTAATATATCAGCAGAACGTAAAAATATATTAGGCAGAGTCACAAGGTGTACCCGTCATCGTTCTTCAAATGAAAGAAAAAAAAGGGGGAAAGATATTGTGCAACGGCTGCTCCAGAGATATTCGGTTCAAATTTTTATCTCGTCTCCTTTTGAATAAAATTTACATGATATTTATCGTTAATACTTATTTATTACCGAACAAATCTGTCTCAACGATCTTTGTTAAAATTTTATCTCTGCACCCCATTACATTATATCCTTCCGATTCTGCCATTCAATTAGCACTAACTCAATCTCAAAACATCGAAGATTTTTCATCGATAAAATTATTTCTTCATTACGTATTGTGAAAATCGCGTGGCAATTCGTAACAGCGTATCACTCCAATTTTACATCTGTCATCACACTCATTCACATGACACATTTGTAAAATTATACATTGAGCAGTAAAAAATGTATCAATGGTGAATTGGAGAGAAATTTGTAAGACAAGTTAAGATGAATAACTGAAGGTGCATGGTAGACAAGAGAATTTCGCTTATCTAGTAATTGGCAACAATTATACGTAATATCTTTTTCGGACATATAGTATGTTATATGAATTACAACTCACATTGTCTTTGGCAATGTGAATGTAGGCAAATCGAAAGAAGCGTTTTAACAATAATTTATTTACAAATGAAAATAGTTAATGCTTATACTTGCTGACTATGGAATCTAGTCTAATAATCTCCTAGTTTCGTTTAACAAATGTAAAACAAAAAAGGAACAGATATAAAAATTATATTTTTTCATGATATGTATATTGTTAACTAGTCGAAACAATCAAGTAAAAATTGATTGTAAATTTGATACAAACATAAAGATTAAAATAATATCAAATGATATATATTGTTAATAAAAAGTTAGATGCGATATAAAAAGATCTAAATATAATTCACAGATATACCGAGCCACGCTTCTTGTATGTTACTGAAAGATTATTAATTATTGCCATCCCAAAAGCTCCCTTCGTGGTATAATATTTACTATCATCGCTTCTTTTTATACTCTATATCACAGTATGAAAAATGCTACATGTTTCTTAACCATCAGCACATGTCATTCGATATAAACATCGCACGCATTTCTTATTACGATCCTGATCATATCAATTATATATCTACTCGATGTATATTTTCATACTCTTCGAAAATAATTTGTGCTATAATCGCTTCCCTCCGGTTTGCATATACATTCAATCTACACACGATCTATTGTAAATTTTGAATATAAATAAAGTATGGTACCTACCATCTATGGAACAGTATATAGGTAATTTAATCCATTTTAGGTGAATATCTTACTGAAGTCCATTGAAGTCTGAAATTTCTTGTTGTCTCCGTGAAGAAATCGATTAAACACAATCTGATTTTGATCCTGAGCTTTTTAATGTCTCTTCTTCTTTGCATAATCTCTGCTTATGGCTCGATCGGCTGATTGAATTGAGCCGCTAGACGTCTCTTGCCTTTAACTAGTGAGATAAATATAGTTTCCTGATATTTTAAAGCAAATGAATATACACGTACAATAGTAATAATTTTATAAGATATTAATTGATACACGGAAGAAATTTTTTTTTTTTTAAATAATATAGCTACTTACAGTGTTTACTAGAAGTGCTATGACTGTCGCTGCTCTCATCATCGTCGATAACATCTTCGTTTTCGGAACTAGCAAGATTAAGATGCATCCTCGCGTTAGTGGCAATCTTTTTCTGATTATCTGCCAATGTCTTCTTCTTAGGTGTTAATGATAGAGAAGGAAGCGGCAATTCTGACGGATGTGGTGCAATAACAGACTTAGGATAATAAGGAGAGGTAGGCGGATACAAGGGATTAGCAGCGGCGGGCAATAGATTTTTGGTCGGTGACAGTAAATTCGATATACCGTCGCCGGACAACATCTGATTCCAGCTTGGTAAAGTCAACGGGGGGACCTGAAAAGGAATAGATGGATTAACAAACTATGTATATAAGAGGAACTAAATCACCTTTTTCGTATATAAACATCCGATAGAAAAAGAAATGTACCTGTACATTCGTGGAATGTTCATCTTGTGAATAGGTAAATTTGGTCGGAGACATCCACAGTGAAGATTTCCAGTGTTCTTCCTTGGACATGACATCCTGCAAGAATAATAAATCAATAGTTTTGATTATCATATCATGACAAATATTAATGCTAATTAAAATAATACCTCGGGCGGGGAATCGGGCTTAGGTGGCGGTGGAGGGAAATTACGCATTATCGGTGTGCGCATCAAGCTGTTTAAGAGACTTTCACCACCGCTTTCCAGAGCTGGCCAGTTAATCGAGCGTTTCTCCGAATTCGGTAAGTTCTTCCAATGCTTGTCACAAGTTTCCGACCATACAGCTTTATCATTCTTTGCTTTCCAAGAATTGACATTTGTCAATTGATCGAGCCATTTCTCGTGATCGTCCATCATGCTCAAAGCGTTCGGGACATTTACGCGACAGGAAGAATCACTTTCAAATGAATCGTTGCTAGAATCTGTATCGTGATAAGATGACATCGGTTTGTACACCGGTGGCAAACCGACAGAAGCTTAAAAGAGTGAACAATTCAAATTAACGAGATATCGATGAGTATATAAAAGAAATTGTACTTCAACTATTTATTTACCGGTTAGCTTTTTATTCAAATAGATAATCGCTTCTTTTTTCCGTGTCTCTTTTATCGTTATAGTGCAAGGCAAGGCTTGTAAAAGTGCAGTTATTGTTGGAAAACCATATTGTGCAGGTTTACAAGGTGAGCCTATGATACTCAAGTATGATACATCAAACTGCGATAAGTTTAATGTACCACCGTAATGCATCATTACACGATAAAGCTCACAGGCAAAGTGATGCAATGGTGTCAGCTCGATGAATTGTTCGTTATTTATCACTGTAAACTGTAAAACATATTTTTAAAATGATAAACATATGAAAAAAAATGGTTTGGATCGTTCAGAGCGTGATTTTGATCGATCAGTTTTAATGACATTGTGAACAATAATAGATCGCTCCTCTCGCATTAAATTTATACGTACCCGAACAACATTTGCCAGATTTTTTTTAAAGTCGTCTAGATTACATTGCTTCGAATAATATTGAGAGTATTGTTGCAGGAATTCTCTGGTAAGCATTTTATGTTGGGGTTGGTCCATTAATATGCGCCGGCATTGGAGAATTGTTTGCTGCAAATGTGATTTGTCTATTGTAATGATAGCTGGTCCTGTAGCCAAATCTATAATCTGCGACAGAAGAGAATTCAAACAATATTCTCAATTAAGGCATTACTAATTAACCGATTGTAGATGCTGCGATTACCTGAACGGTATCTCCAAGCTTTTGCACAAGTTGCAACATTGAACTGCAACCGAACAATTCGGGACGTAACGCGTAGCCGAATTGATGTTGGAACATTTGTGCGATACTTGAAACGCTTAGGCCGCTTTTGACGCGCATCATCAATTTCGATATTTGCTCGGAGAGAACTTTAAGACCCACTTTCTTGGTCAAAGATATCTGTCTTTCGCCTCCGTTTATTTCCTCGATCTTGACTACATCGGGGATTGCTTCGAACAATTCGATCAACTTGGTGAATCCGTAATCCGATACGCGACATTGATGGCCAAAATGATGATGATAAGAAGGTACAAATTTGTTGAACTGCATTCTACATTGTGGCGCGTGTTGCAGTAGCTCAACCACCTGTTAAATTACAAGGGTTTATTTTAATAGCGCTTAAATTTTGTAGAGTTTACTTAAAATCTATAAAGTAATTTATGATTCATGCAAACCTCCTTAGCGAACAATTTCGTTCGTTCGATTTCTTCGGCAGTTTGCTCGCGTTTGGGGATGGCTATCATTTTATCACCATCTTCCAAAGGAGTTACGACAACCGTGTTTTCGGACACTTCACCGAGAATATCCTCGATATCACATACACCGTAATCCACGATGTCCCAAGGTTTTGCTGGAAAAACAATTTATATGTGCCAATTATCTATCTTTAAAAAATGTGAAGAATGTATCACAAAATTGTTGATACCTATTACTCGGTTATAAACGTTTGGAAATTCTGAAAGTGCCACTTGTTTGCTCGCTTTCGATTTCAGTACTCGCAATAAATCCGAGGTGAATCTGCGTATTTGAGCACGATGCGATAACGTAACCACACGCTTATTGCCCTCTCCCATTACCTGGAAGGAATACGCGATAATTAGCGGATTATTCAACAATTTAACATCCATTCGCGGAACGTGCCGTTTAATTTACGTACTTGTACAGTGTGCGTAAGTGCCTCTAATAGATCTATTAGTTTAGTGAACCCGTAATCGGCGACTCTGCACTGACGTCCGAAATGATGATGATAAGCTGGTATAAATCGATTAAAGGGTAACTGGCAGTGCGGAGCGGTTTTCAAAAGATCGATCAGTTCGCGGCTGAAAAGAGCTAGCTGATTTGCGAGTGGTGGACTCACACACTTAGTTTCTGAAATGAATCATATATGACTCTTGCACAATCTCGAACAACACATTTTATACATATTCAACTAATTCTGATAATATTACAAAATAATTTTACCATCGTGATTATTTTCATGATCCTTTTTCCCTATCCACATAATATACTTCACGCTACCGATATCTTGTCTCAATTCAATACATGATAAGCATGATACTAAATGTTCTAAAGGTACACCATTCTCTATGATTTCTAACTGTTCTTTGAATTCTGCCTCATAACAGTTCGGTAAACTGAAATTATTTAATAGATAGTAATGTGTATTTTAAATTAATACCATAATTCTATTGTAGTGTATTGTATTGTATACAAAATTTAGAATTGATAAAAAAATACCTTGGCAAGGGTAGAATGCCATTGTGCGACGCTAGTAATTGTTGCACACGAGACTCGAGAAGTTTCAAAGAGATCTTTACATTCGGTAAGGATGCCATTTCTTGTTCCGCCCAACCTTTGTCAGACAACGGTTTCGAGGTATGCATCGTGCAATACGGCAACTTGACTTGTCCATCCTACAAACATTATTAACATGTCTCATATCTATAAAATATACGATCATTTTCTATCATGAAAAAGAATAGTAAATTAATTCAGGATGAATCGCTTTACAGTATGATCAAAGCTTCTCGACGATAACGGGAACTATGTGCAGTTCTACCATCATCGGAAAAGCTCAGACTCGGCATCTCTGTCATCATTTTGCGAATGCTACAAACAACACATGTGTAACACGAAATATATCGTATTGTCGCGCACCTGCATCGTATTACTAAAGCACGGCGACGGCGTGTTTCTATGATCCGGATTGAGTGAAACCATTCTGCCGTTCGGATCTTCAGTGATTACGCATACATCTCTCATCTTGTAGAGTTCCGACACGCTTATAGAGATCATAAATCGGCTCTCATACATCTCGCGGAATTTGAATAGCGGCAGTTTGTGTCCCGGTACTTCTTGCAAGAGCATTACGATTTGCGCTCGGATAAGTTGCAAATTTGGTCCACCGATATGAGCATAAGATATCAAAATACGCTTGTAACCTATTTTACGGCGATGTAGTTGCGAAATCGCATACTGTGCGTCCGATAATGAAGGTACTTTGACACTAGCGGCATAATTACCGTCCGATTGCATAAATACAGAAATATGACAGCTCTAGAATAGAAAAGAAACGTATCTCTACAATAAATAGATTGTTAAATAGTTATACATAAATTACAACTTTTTCAATAAATAAATGGCCACGTACCGAGACGTGTTCCCTGAATACAGACGAAAGAATGTGCTTCATGTCTTTCATATCGATGTTTTGATCTAAATTTGTTACTTGTAATTCGATGGGTATATTAATGCCATTATTTGTACTATGTCCGACGCGATTATTAAAACATTTCTAGAGAAGAAAAGAGTAAGAGAAAATAAATTAAGCGTAAGAAAGTATAAATTACACAAATAAACACTGCGTAGCAGTACAAAAGAAAAAAAACAAAAAAAACAAAATACCTCTACTTCTTCGTTTTCTGCATCACTTAAATGTGACCGTGATGTTTGATTATGTTGTCCTGTCCCTTGTAACATATTATTTTCGTAAGGTGATGGTGTTTTATTGTTTCGTGTAGGAATCTGCTGCTGATTCTAAAAAAAAGAAAAACATTCTTTTGTCTTAACATTCTTTCCTTCCAATATAATGTTAAATGAACAAAAAAAAAATTGTTTGTACCTGACCGTGCCATGAGCTTTTTTCTCTAATCGGTGCATCGTACAGTGGAGATGGGCTACGTCGTTTGAAAGAATTGGATTGCACTATTTCAACAATATATAATATTAATTGTTATACGCGATGAAGTAGCATATAATAACATAAAATTGTTACCATTGTAACTAATTACCATCAAATTGTACCATTGGAACAGCTAATGAATTGTACGATTGCCGTCCTCCAAGCCATTCGGCAGCATGAAGAAATGCACCGTGTGTACCTTTAATACGCCTAAGACCTTCAGGAGTATGAGCAGTTGTGGCAACAGCAACATTATCCCGAGCCTGCGGGATGTGAGCCCGTTTACTTAAAGTCTTTGACTTTTCCGCCTTGAAAATAAAATTAAACAATTGTTTAGCATGTTATACAAGTGTTGTAAACAATGAGTAAACTAATTATAGCAAATTACAGATAACGATGAGACAATATGATCAAATATCATAATGATAATATCTAGGTAAATTTAAATATTCTAAACAAAACTAACTTTGTATTGTTCTTCCCAAATATGGCCATATGGTTGAGGGCTTGGCCCAATCGGCCAAATTAAATTTGGTGACTGTACTCTAGTAAGATCGTTGTATGGCCTATTAAAAGCTACATCGCCGCTACTCACATATCTTCCAAAAAATATGGGAGGTTGCTGTATCAATCTATGAAATGTGAAACATAAAAACATTAAAATTAAATTTTTATTACAATTTTATAGTGAATATAAAATTTGTCTCATATTGTATATCAGATAAGATCAAAAAGGATCACAGCCCGAATCAGCAAGGATAAAAATCTACTCGCGACTCTAGGACTCGTTCTCGGATTATCCATCATTATAAAAAAAGATATCGTGTTAATTCACCAAATAAATAGATTTAACAAAATTTCAGACTGACCCCGATGGTGGACCATTGATGGGTGCACAATGGGGATTGAAAGGCGGATAGGCACCCACTACAGACGATGAAGACTGATAATGCGGATATTGGAGGGTTCTTGTCCCTAATACAGAGGCACTCGCAGCATACATTTGCTTGGAGCTGTTTTGCTTGGAATCAGTAACAATTTCCGATTCACTAACTGCTCTGCTTCGAGTTACAATATTTCCTGAAAGAATATTATTAATTACAATAAGCTTATTGACGGTAATCAAGTATTTTACTTCACTTTGTTAGAACTTCAACAAACGTACCTAGATTTTTGATAATTATATTTCCTTTTTCCTTCCCAAGATATCTTACAAATATTTTCGAGCCGAAAACATATTCTCCTTCCATACGTTTCTGAGCCCTAGCGAAAATAAAAAAAAAAGAAATAAAAACAAAATCACATTGTTATTGTATAGTTCGTTAACAAGTAATTCTACTTATAAATGACCTTGTAGATCATGACAATGTACAAGTATCTAGATGCAAATCAATTATAACAGTGATTAATAATTATTAATTCAAAATCTTATGCTAAATGGATTCAATAGGAAATGCATAAATGCAAAATGGCAAATGTATAAAATAAATTGTATTACATATAAAATAAACATTTTTCGATATTAAACAGTACAAATTTCTTTGACAATGGCGACACAACAGACAACTTACCACAAACAGAAATAAAATCGTCACTCAACATTATGATATTGAACATTTAAATAAAAAAAAAAAAGAAAGAAAACAATAAATACTCGATAAGACATATATTACTCTAAATAATTTCACTATAACAAATCACTATAACTATATGTGCTTATAAATATGAACTTATTATACGATGTTCTTTGCTACTGCTACGTTCGTTACATTGCTGTCTGTTATTTCAAATCGATCCTATTTATGTTTTCATCCCTGCTACATCTGTATATAATAAAGGAAGCGTAGATACAAGATTGTTTTTCATACCTTTTTTCTATATACACAATCCAATGGTAGAACGAAGAATGTGAAAGGCTGATTTGCACGACATATAGGCGGGTTATTTAAATAAGGATTAATATACAGATAAGCTAAGAAACGAACAAAACACATAGAAACATAAATTTTAATAAAGTTTTTCAAGTTTTGAAGCCTGAAGTTCTCGAAAAACTCTAATTTACTCTAAGAAATATATCTACTTGATATCTATGATGAAAATTAATAAAATATATACCTGTCTGCAGAACTGTGCGACGTAAAACGTACAATGGCAGTATTTGACTGGACATCTATCACGCGACCACCGCAATTCTCAGACAATTGCTTAAGACGACGCTTAATGACATTAACATCCATTTCATCAGGAAGGTTACTAATTAGAAGATCATAGGATTCATTACCCTGAAAGTGTTAAATAACATTTGTAACAGGTAATTTGGGAATATATGTATTCATGCAGACAGATTATGTGCCAGTAAATTCCGACATTATACAGGTACCGTCAAAGTGGTTAATGTGTATTTTGAAAAATTATTGTTAATTCCATGAAATTACACAAATTGGTGAATGTAATAAAAATATAAAAATTAAATTTATTCCTTGGTATTTTTATAAAGTAAGGACTGGAAGACCTAATACATACATATCTTTATATATTTGCCAGATGAAACATTAAAGTATATCACTACTGTCTACATTATTGGAAGTGAATCTGAATCATACGTGAATTGGGATGTACAAAGTATACTACAAACAAATAGACACACAAGACAAAATATTCAGAAATAAAGAGTAAGAAAAAATAAAAATAATAATGCTCTAAATATTGTTTATTAAATAAATACATAAGAAGAGTGTAGATAATTTATATTAGCAGCTTTTTGAATTGAAATTCCCTTATTGATATTATTGTCATCACATACCAGTCTTCATACCTTTGGTGGAGGTCTGGACGGCAGTGGCTCCATGAGCTCCATAAAGTCATAATGTTCATTGGCGCATAATATTAATGCTTCTGAGGTATTCTTTTTATGTAGCAGTATCACATGAATCTTCTTCCTATGACGTAGATCACTGAGATCAGCAGCAAAATTAATGTCGCCGGATATTAGGATTATGGCCGCTGGGCTGCCATGGATGTCGGCGAACCTCCTAATGGTCTGTTTAAGCTTCTCGTCTGCAGCATTCTTACATGTAGCAGCTACATGTATTAAATTAACCTAATAAATGCAGAACATTAGAGATTCGATAAGTAAATGAGTGTTGTTGCAGAAATTGTTTTACCTGAGCGTCGTTTAGTTCCTGTATAATTTGGCTATTCTCCTTCTGAACGTCACAAACCACAATAAATTCTGCCTCCCTATAGCCACTAAAAAATTTGTCCCTAATTAATTGCGTAACTGCTATGGCGGATCTACCTTTAGGAACCTACAATAAAGCCATAAATGTATTTTTTTAATAGTAAAAATTTTTTTAACATATTGATTAGCTGCAGGACATTTCTCAAGTTCCCTGAGAAATCCTCTATCTTATAGTCAAACAATATATTTGTAAAATTTGTTGTACAACAAAAATATCCTACAAGAATCTCTTCCTTCAAATAAAAGATATATCGAACTGACCTGACAATTCTCAATGTCCCAAAATACACCAATGGGTGGAAGATGATTTGATGTACTCGGCATCTTAGCTGGACTATCGTGACATAGAAGAGAACAGTCATGTCTGCAATAGCTGAATGACAAAGAACTAGATGCCTTGGCATCTACCGTAAAACCACAATCGTCTTCTGGTTCGCACAGTGAACTATTGCTCAAAATTGGAGAGAAGTGTTTTTGCACAGACAACAGCTGTATCAGCTTTTCATTAAGACCCTCTATCTCGTCGTTATCTTCCATACAGGAGGCACGGTAATCAGGAGATTTCTCGCTAGCCATGTGGTTCACAAATTGTCTAGTAAGATTCTAATGTATGGACTGAAATTAAATAAAAAATCAAGATAAACAGAACACAAGATAAAATTGACAAAATATATTGGTAAATTATGTATTATTTCTTTGATTATAATTAAACTTTAATAAATAACGTAAGATCGCACAAATACCTTTACACTCTCTCTCTTCGCGTGAATAACTATTTTCTCTCTCACAAAATAAATTGTAATAGTAGAGTAGAAGAGAAAAGGAGAGAAATGTATCGTCAAAATATCTGAAGCGAATTTCTATTAGAGTTTAAATTGTCACGTGCGAGTCATGAATCGCCAAGCTTAACTCAAAAACGCAGGAAGAGGAAGAGTTTGGCGCGTTACCTGAGGAGTTCAGCCATCGTTCCATCGCTTCCTATGCAGCATCAGGCAAAAACGCGGCAACCGGCGTAATGAGATACCAACCAAGTAAAACATTCCAGAAGGAAGTCATATGCGAGCACATAGTTCAGAAAAGTCCATTTCTGATCCTTGTTCGCCGTAGTCGAGCTTGAATCTGGAAAACGTACGCGTTTTCCGTTTTGCGATTTTTCCTAGTTTTCTTTCTTTCAATCCTCTGTCTCTCTGTCTCTCTCTCTCTCTTTTTATCTGTCTCCTGCGTGATGGTGATCGGTGATGTAAAAAACACGCTCGAAAGCTACGTTTACATCGCACGACTGGTAAAGGCCGACCTCACATGGACTTGTATAGCTGTGTGAAATGCGCAAGGAAATATCTCGTGGATATTAGCCAATCCGGAATGAAGAGCCGGTCTGCCCGGTCTGCCGGTCTCACCACGCTCTTAAAACTCCGAGTAAATTTATTATAATGAATATTACAATGAAATTGTCAACTGCAAAACTTAAAACTGATCATCTCTAACTTAATATTTTAATTATTTTATTTATAAAATTACATAATTATTCAAAAGAAAAATAATTAGTCAAAATCGAAGATGGTGGGGGTGTTAACAATTACCGGGTAAATTATTCAGTTTAAAAGCCTCACTTCCAATTTTGATGAATTTAGGCTCAATCGACGCGTTTTTGCACGAAACAACCAAATCTGGCAGAAAAAAACGTCGCGAACCGAGATATCAAGCGTTGAAGTTTTTTTTTTTGTTAACGTCGTGAATCCTCACGGAGGTTAGGTTAGGTTAAGCGTTGAAGTTGACAACTATTGAGGTTATATCGTTCTTTAATTATCCTCGAGTCGTAACTTTTGCTTTAACCATATTGCATGCTTTCAAGGAGGAATGAAATTTACATTTCCGCTGACTGGGGATTGAGTCTCGATTAATTAAGTGAGGTTCGAATCTCAGCTAAGGCCGGTATTAGTCGATTTTTATTTTAAGATCATCTTAAGCAATGTCTTAAGATGCTGATACGGCTGTCTGATTGGTTGATGGCGTCTCAAGATGATACTTAAGACGATCTTAAATATAAGAACGGACTATGAATACCGGCCTAAGTGTGGTTTGAGTCTCAGCTAATGTGGTTTGATTGGTGGCTGTTGGCTGCCGTTGGCATCCATGACAGTCATGGCTGTCGCGTTTTTATTTGTGTACGTTATCTGAGAGATTATTGTCGATTGTCACGGAGCGAATTTTTATCCTGCTGTTATTTCTCGCCGATTCGTAAAAAAGTTTTTCATTAAGAAAGCATTTGTACAAACAGTTCTTATTGTTTATCTAAAAATACGACGCAATCGTCATGACGACCGCGTTGTATCTGGAGCACTATCTCGACAGTGAGTATTGGTGTTGTAGATGAATGCTATTTCTTCCGTTCTGTTGCTATCTTTCCTTTTACAATGCAAGAGTGAAGAAACGTTAAAAAAAGAATATAGGAGCTTTAACGATGTATGAACGCTTTTTCTTATTTTTATTCGTTTCATTTTACATACTTTCCCATCTGAATTTTTCTCTATTTCACAAAATTTTATTTTACTTTTTATCTATGTTTAAATTGTAATTGTAGTTGTATTTATCTTTCAACACAAGTCTCAAAATATTTTTTATATGTTTTTTTCTTACTGTGGCTGTATCTGAAAAAGATATTGATTTTGCTAGATACTTAACCTTACTTCTTTTTAAAATGATGAAAAGGGAAGAAGAAACTATACTTTATATCTGTATTTGCCATGAAAAATATAGAACTCAAATTTTTATGTAATTGAATTTAATGTTAATGATGAATTTAACTCTTGTGGTCAAGAATTTAAATTTTATATTTAAAATCAGACTTGTGCTTCTTGACTTTTTTTAATTTTAATTGTACATAGTAAACATGTACAGCAGTCTCTTTATTTAATATGATTGGTATTAAGATCAATATATGTGTTACAGGTCTCGAACATTTGCCAATTGAATTACAGAGGAACTTTACACTAATGCGTGACTTGGATGCAAGAGCACAAGGTCTGATGAAGGATATTGATAAACTGGCAGATGATTACTTGAGGAATATAAAAAAGGAACCATCAGAAAAGAGGAAAGAACAACTTGCCCATATACAGAGCCTCTTCAATAAAGCTAAAGAGTACGGCGATGATAAGGTTCAACTAGCTATTCAAACTTATGAATTGGTTGACAAGCACATCAGGCGGCTCGATTCAGACTTGGCAAGATTTGAGGCAGAGATACAGGACAAAACATTGAACAGCAATAGAGCGCAGGAGGAGAGCAATGCCAGCAAGAAGGGTAGAAAGAAACTTAAGGAGAAGGAGAAGAGAAAGAAGGGTACTGCAGTGAGCAGTGAAGATGAGGCCAAGAATGCTAGAAAAAAGCAGAAAAAAGGTATGTTAGTCAAATTATTATAATCGTGCAACTTGCTACTTTTGCTCATTTTGTTAATTCTTAAATATTAAATCCATTACTTCATTATAAATATATACATTCATATCAGGTGGCTCTGTAGCTTCAGCTTCGTCCACTGGTGCTGTGGGAAGTGGTGCCCAAGTAGATGCAACAACTCTTGGCCATCCAGCTGATGTTTTGGACATGCCTGTTGATCCTAATGAACCAACTTACTGTCTCTGTCACCAAGTATCGTATGGAGAAATGATTGGTTGTGATAATCCAGATGTAAGTTTAAAAAAAAATTATCAAACTAAGTTTTGTTACTTACATGCTTTTCAAAATTCATTTAATTTTTGTTATAATTCGAAGATTATCGATAACAGAGATAATTGATCTTTTATATTTTTACATTTTAGTGCCCTATAGAGTGGTTCCACTTCGCCTGCGTAGGTTTAACAACGAAACCTAAAGGAAAGTGGTACTGTCCCAAATGTACTCAAGATCGTAAAAAGAAGTAAATTTTAGAGATAATTGAATCTGTTGGTTGTCATCCGTTTAAAGAGACTAATGAATAATTTTTGTCATATTGAAACCTCTGATTTTCAAGTACGCGTTGCCGCGCGTTATGACACGTGTCAAATGTGTGCGTTTGAAAAAAAATGCATTTGATTGAAGTGATCCAATGTGTGTTTGACACGCGCTATAACTCCCAGTAACTCATGCATGGAATTTAGGGGTAAACTGACTTGTATAAAAGGATGATAGAAAATTTATGAGATTTGTAAAGAAAGAGAGAAAACTGCATTTCCATTGCATCTAAAACAAGTAATGAAACAATTCTTTCATTTTTGCATGATGTGTATAACAATAAATATTTGATATGTAAACACAAATCATTATTGCTAAATAACGTCTGCAAATAATTTTTTCAAATATGATACAATTGTATTATATAGAAATTAATTTTATATATATATATATATATATATATAACAATAAAACTACGTATTGCAGGTTTTTTTATAATAGGAAGAGCCTAGATGTTGAAGTTAAAATTTATATGTATATATATATATATAATATTATTTATATATATATAGAAGTATGACCTCATTTTTAAATGTATCAAGTAGTCGATAAATGAATTTTTATTATCAGCTTTAGATGTAATGGAAGCACAGTTCGAATGTAAATCCATCACAGATGAGAAACGTTTTGAGAATCGGCCATTATTTTGCTATCGCTTCATATATTCTTTTTATATATCAGAATAGTAATTTATTAGTAATTATAATAATAATGCAAACCATGTTGCATAAGAACCATTTTACATTTTTGTCATTTTTTTTTTATATGGCCGTTTCTTGAACATATCTGTGATTTCACTTGCTAATAATCGATTTATAGTTTTAATTAGAGCATTAAATTATTAACGTTATTATATACTGTTTTTATATGTTATAAATGTACATCGTTTTATATATACATGAAGTAAACTCCTGTTAAAGATGAAAAGTGTATTATGAACGAAGTACAGCAATATGATTAAAAAAAATATATTTAGTTCATCGAAACTTATCTCGTCTATGTCTACCTGTTCGTCGCTAAATATTTACAAAATATTTATATATAAGCGCTTTTCAATTAATTATTTAATGGAGTTGTTGCATAATTATATTAGAGTAACGCGAATAAAATTCAGAAGTCGTTTTAATTCTTCGAAGAAATATCGCAAATTCGCTATAATCTTCCGCAACTTTCTTCAATAATACTGTTTAAATTGCTTACTCTTGAACTATGACTATGTTTGATTTGATATATAGCTTAATAAAGATATAAGTTAGAATATAAATAAAATGCTTATATAGCAATTACAAATGTATATAATAAACATGAGAATGTTTTTTGAGCAAGTCATCAAAAAACTGGACTAGAAGTTTGCAGAAATATTCTCTCCATCGCGTTAAGGAATGCCGGATTGTCTATTACAGCACTGACTAGGTGGTGCAGTCCAATTGTACTGATAGCTCATGCGATTCCTAACTTCTTTGGGACACAACGCGCCCCCGGATGTCTCGTAATACTCGTGCATACTTTTCATATTCTGGATGGTTTGCTTGTGCGTGATTATATACTGATTGGAGCAGCCGCGTGACCTGTATTCCGTATCGAAGCGCACGTCGTGCTTCCTCTCGATGTTCGCCAGCGGTGCCAGCCAAAGACCGACAGACACATCTTCAGAATTGTGCAGCCTGAGACATTGGTGTGCATAAATTTATTTTTTAAAAATTAGTAAAAAAAGAATTAATGAAGACTAAACATACAAAATTATATGTTCTCCGTTGCAATAGATTCTTTATGTACAGGGCAAAATAATATAAACACTTAAGAATTTTTTTTTTAATAAGAGACTAATCCATCACTTGTCTTTAATATAGATTTTATCTTTGTTTGAAATAAGGTCATACAATACTTGAATAGTCACTAATGTATTGTACTATTCTATTAAGAGAACATCTTTTAATTATATAATGAAGAGAAAGAAATTTGCTTCTTATATTATCTTCTAAAACTGCCCTCTGTTCTTTAAAATTTTAACATTTCTTCTAGTCAATTGTAACTGCCTAACTTGTGTTAGATATCATTGAGTCATTGTGAGTCAGTTTTAAAGAACAGAATGAAGAATAGATTTTCTACTCCAATATCTCTTAAGCATCCTCTAATATCTCTAAAATAAAAGGTGTTCTGCTAGAAGAATAGTACAATATTGTACTGATAACTAATAGTACAATATTGTATAATCTTATTTTAAACAAAGATAAAATCCATATTAAAAATAAGTAATAAATCAACCTTTCATTAATAAAATAGTATACTTCTCAGGTGTTCACAGTATTGTTTATCTCCTGCATAAAATATACACATTAAATACAAAGTATTTTACACATGATTTGCAATCATACTTGAGAATGTCCGCGTTGTTGGAGATGAACTTGACGAGATTGTAGGACAGGACGTACCCGCCACCCAGGGCATAAGGGAGATAATAGTCGCACAGGATCCAATCGGTCTCCTTCCAGGGTCCGCTCCTCTTTACCTGCGCCCGTCCGTTGAAGAAGCCCCAATAGAGCTCCCGCCTGGTACCTCTGCTCTGCCACCTGTCCAGCTCCTTTAGAATTTTGTGCACCAGCACATAAGTATCGTCGTCGCATTTCAGCAGGTAGTCAAAGTCGTAATGCTCGTGGACGGCTTTTAGAGCATGCAGAACTTTCTTCGTCAGCGTGCCGTACGAGTCCTGCAGCCTGGGCAGCAGCAGTAGGTCGTCGAACTTATCCTTCTCCGATTGCAGGGTGTTTCTCTGTTCCGGCAGGATGTCCTGGGTGCCGATGACGAAGAAGTGCTTCACCATGATGTCGTGCTCGCGGTTGGCCAGCCAGGTCTTCCTGATGGTATTACGACGTTCCAGGTTGTCCGGGCTGCTCAAGATTAGAACGATTAGCCTGTAGTGGGGTTTGTTCTCCGGCATTTGCTGGTCCTGCTGGCATCCCCGACCCGGCAAGTAGCGCACGCACAGCAGGACGAAGACTGCCACAAGCAGGAACGCGAGGACATTCGCCCGGACAAGGAACCTCCGCCGGGCGATCTGGAGCTTGGGCATGAGATCGAATTGCAGATGCGTCATGAATCAATTTCACGGGGAACCCGCGCAAGGGGGAGAACCGCGCTCGCGCGCCTGGCAGATTCCTCCTTGTAAATTTGCGCGACCAGTGCCGTAGCTAGGACGCCTTCGTTCTTCGAGTTGCGACATAAATCGCACTTACACGTAGATATAATTCAGAAATATAAACTAATGTAAAATAAATATCAAATTAAAATGGAGTCCGTTGACTTTGGTTACATTTTCCGAACTTCGTCTCCGTCCGCATCTTCGATGATATTTCGTTGCGAGCCTGCGGAAAAGCGTAATTACGAATTATTGGCTCGTTTGACGGTGCCGAAATAATTCCGGAATCTAAATTCTCGACCCGTCAACGCGAATCGGGGATTGAGACATTGAGATCCGCGAGCATTAACGATCAGCTGCAGTCTGCGATCAGCTGATCTGCGAAACTTTGAAATGACAGGTTAGGTTAAGATGTTGACACACACGACACGTGATAGCAAGTGCGCAAGCTGGAAACAATTATATTTGGAGAATACAGAATATTTGAGATATAAAATATATCAACATATTGAATCTCGAGATTGCGAGCTTTTAAATTCTCCCTCTCTTTCTCAAGCAACGCACTTTTAAAATGAGACGCAAGAGAGAATAATTTTATGTTATTTACATTCACAAAGTTTATTATGAGATTCGCAAATCGCTGTTGCAATTTGCAATACGAATTTCAAATTCGGAGACAAGCTCTACAAAGTATACACGCCCTGCGGAATTTGTCTGAAGATTTAGCGTTCGAAGAATTCATTTGTGAAGAACAATTTATTGCTGGAAAATCAGTGAAAGTAATGAGCGCGTTTGCTCAGGGAGACAAGACAAATTCTACTGCCGAGGTTCACGGAGAAATTTTTCATTTTTCAATGTTAAGTACCATTACCCATTCTCGGTTGCCGCAGTCCACAGCTCTCTTACATAATTATTATAAATTCACGATGAAATAAAGTACAATAATTTTTCATTGGCAAAACGACGTTTGATATTGATACAAATAAATTATCGTTTTTTTTTCTCATGATACACATTTATAATCGCTACATACAACACACTCGATTTGGCACTGCGCTTTAATCGAAAAAGAAATCCCGATCCTGATGTGAAATCCTCAGTTTGTAGTTCAATAACCGCAATTGAAACACAGATTTCGACCAAATGCATTCTCCGAATAAGGCACGTAGTGAGGTGCGCAAACTATGTCGATTCGATCGAAACTCACTGCCGGCGAAACGTGCACGAGAAATCTATAAGTGCTATCGGGATATAGTGCCATTGAATACAGCTATCGGTAAAAATCTACTTAAGCTAACATTATCATCTGCGTCTTAAAAGTATAATTATTGTTTACTCCTCGCGTATTAAGCATAAAAAGTATGTCGCCTAATTAAACCACACAGCTGGCTCTTATGGAGTATATGCATATAATCATCACACATGTATATCAACAGATTTGTATTTCAATTATTACTACAACTGATTTTGCTCTGTAAATCTTGTGTCGCTGATTTAGTATTGCGTGCGTGTATTTGTTGCGGCAAATATGGCAAAGGAAATGTGGAATCGCGTGCGAATTTTCTTTTATTTAAAAACCTACTAAATAACACAATAATTTAATAGTGAAAATTCACAAAAATAGTATATATGTATATTATTTGCAGAATATCAAGGACTGCAAAATATATATCCTTTACCATATCATAATGTGATCCACTGCAATTTGTGTGAAAATCGATAAAATACAGAATCACACTGATTATAGCTCTGCTTGTGGCTGTAATCAATTTATGATCAATCTTTCTTCTATTTTGATTTTATTTCCAACTATACATGTTTGCATACGTGTGTGTGTGTGATATACATATCACAATTAGAAATTCATCTGTGGAAAATATTAAATTAAAATGTATCTCTCATAAGATTCATTTGAAATATTTGATATTTGATTTTTTAATATATTAAAAGTTTTATAAAATTATGAACATATATATATATATATATACAAACCTATATATATACATATACACATATATATATATATACATATAGGTTCTTTTAAAACTCTTTCCATACACAGACTTCCGATGGCCATTCTAAAGGCGAGACATTCTAAGAACGTTTGGATGTTCTTCTGATAAAGTGTGCTATAT
>QKQZ01048256.1:0-25296 GCA_003595255.1 Solenopsis fugax
TATATATATAATTGTCGGTATAAATCAGTTCTTATGGTAAAACGTTGTGATAACCATTAACAAACACCCTGTATATTGTACATTTCGTCAGTATCATATATCCAAGATGTAGGTACAATTGCCGTGATAATTGAATTGAAATATTGAGAGAGAGAGCACAAGACGCTTTCAATTATCTTCATTTTCACTAAACTTTTTCGCACGATTTAAAATCTACCGCATTCCCCAGAACTCATTATTTGATGGCACTTCGTGCACGTGACGCGCACCGTAATCTTCCCCATCCCCGTTTAAGCCATCGCCCACGCGCCATCTTTCCCCGAAAAAATAATAAGCGAGAGGGTTGGTCCCGTGATACACGACGTAGGAGACGGGAGACCAGGACTGACAGGGATTCATAATTTCACGCGGGCTTATTGCAGTCAGTTATTTATCCTCTCTACTCATCGTGCATGCAGCTCTCGCCTAAGACTCGCGATTCTGTTCCGCTTGTGCTTTTCGCCTTCTTCTCTTCTCTTCTACCCCCCCTCCCCATTCTGTATCACCGCCATCATCATATCGTAGTTTCTTCACTGGATGAGTCATACGTTCAAAGCAATGTCGCGCTTTAATTTGGTATGGATAGCATCGTTCGATCGTACGTTATTTGCGCCACTACAAATCAGTTATTCGATTTTGGTCACAGTAAGCACGTATTAAAAATAATAATTTATGAATAACTTGAGACTAGACGATGCTAACTCAAGGATTATTTTCGTAGTTGTTGTATCATAATAAGGATAATGGAAGTGCACTCCTACACAGTCTCCGCTTTCGTCGCTCGTAGTTACAAAATTGTATCGGTTTAACTTTCCGACGAGACAAGTGTTGATTTACGATTCTCGCAGGCAATATATTTCACAGTTATCTGATTTAAAACTTTGTATTAAACTTTCTCTGAAGGTTAAATCCCAACGGGATTAACAAGGACCGTTGGCATGGCGTCGAGTTTTTGGTTTCTCGGCCGGGATATTCATATATTTTGATGGAAAATAGTCACTGTTTCATACGAGTTAGAAAAAGGATATTTGTGCAGACAGAATCGTGAATGCTTCCGGCCAGATTTTCCGGCCAGTATCCGCCGGCGCGGCGTTACGAATATTCGGCGGTGGCCAGTTCGGTGGCCAAATAGTCCCTCACTCGCCGCTTGCTCGCTTGAACACGGAGGATAATCCTCGTGGATTATTGCGCTATCACGTGGGTCCATACGTGCTCACGGGTAGGATGCCCTAGGACGTCGTATTTGTATGCCGTGGAATACACCTACGTGTTTGTATCGCACGGCTTCTCCATGGAAACCCTTGCTAGGGGCCGGGCCTGCTGCGATACCCTAATTCCTAAATCTGTCGCCATAAGTCCTCGTTACAATAAATAACCCGACCGGTGTGTCTGAGCTTGCGTCTCCGGCTTTCCCCTCATTCTCTTCACCTTCTCCTTCTCCTTCTGGACCATCTCCTGCTGTTTTCTCTGAACTAGCTTTAAATAAGCCTACTTGCCGCGTGCATACGATTCAATCGTTTCATCAAAAATATCCTCCATATTGCATTATTTACTAATTTAGCAAAAGTGCTTCATTTATAATATCTTTTAATATATACAGAATAATATCAATAAAATCTGTAATATCATGAAATCTATAATATCAAGTAACATTAGTAAAAATAAATTTTTGCTCTATTAGGAGTGCAATATATCAGTAGGTAGATAGTTAGATGCGATAATATAAATGCTCGAAGTAAGGTGTTCATTAAACTTCAAAGTAATAACTCTTATTTTGTATTTTTAAAAAGTATTTCTTTCTTCCATAATCCTGCGATATTTCAATTATTACTTGAGATTTATATTTTGCACCATCAGTATCTTCGATATTCAGCTACCGTCTTATGCTTGTTCAACACATTGCTGCTCTGATTTACATTTCTTCTATCATGTCGCACTTATTGCATCTTATACTAAAAGCGAGTACACAAAAAGGCATGCCGGGGCGTGAAATAATACGATCGATAAATCCTAATAAATGTCTACCTGCCCCGTACAGACATATATAAATAAAACGACGGTGTTCTCTCTTTCCCTCCTTCTCTTTTTCGCGCGCGAAGAGCGTGATCAAGCGCGTTCTCTCCATGTGTGCGTGGTCACGTGCGTTGACACGCATGCGCTACATCCACCCATGCTATACAGCTTCATCATGGGCGCCACAATATACGATATATAGCAGTATGTAGTATGTACACTGATTGTGTAGTAAGCCGGCTCAAGATCTTTTACAAAAAAAATCTTTGATACATAAAAATAAAAATTTAAAAACGAAAAGATATTAGATAGTAATTGTGTCATAAATTATTATCAGAGCAATTATTAAATAATATTACAAATATTTTTTCTTTATGTAATATATAAAATGTTTTTATTGTTGCAAAATAAAGATATATCGTAACATTCCAACAATTGAATATATGATGCACATTATTTTCAACTGGAGAAAACTTTAATAAGTTATAAATTAGATAATAATAAAGAAAAATTTGAAAGTATAAGCCAAAGCAAATAATTTTGAAAGTATCTGAATTATCTCACTCATGTTGCAATTAATTTATGTATTGCGCTATTGTATATTATATTAATGTTTGAATTTAAATATTTACATGAAAAACTGATAAGCGTTGTATAAAAAAAGGTCCTCTCGCGCAACTTTGTCATAAAATCGCTGTAGGGGGTAACATGAGCTCAGTTATAGTTGCAGCAATGTGAGAATGCATTCAGAATAGCAAAGAAACGAAAGGGAAGTAGACAAAGAAGAGTTAAAGTTAAAATCACGCGAGAGAGAGATGCAATTCGAGAGTGTATGAGAACGAGTCGTTAAGGGGCGGGAAAGATGGCGTAAGGGGGTACGAGGGGGTCGTGAGAGGTGGCGGCGGCAGGGGGAGGTGGTACAACGGAGGATGAAGGTGGTGGGGGTGTGCATTGCGGATTTATTCCCGCCAACACATTCATCATGGCGGATTTAGCTGAACCCGTAACGCATTGCCGTGGATATATATCTGCTTCCATCCCTACCCTAACTTCCTCCCTCCTCCGTCCTTTACCCCTCTACCACCTCATCACAATTCCGACCGAATCCTCGCCGGTATATCCTGTATTCTGACAAAACCTCTCTTTTTCAATGACTCCCTAACTCTTTCCGCAATACGTGAAGCGAAAGGATACTGGATCGTTTACGATGCTCTGGGTATTACGTTTCGCAATGGTATATTTTACCATCGCAATATAATAATATAAATATATATCTAGCGATTTAATAAATATAGCTTAATCTCCACCTAAATGTTGTTAGATTCGAGGAAAATTTGATAAAAAAGTTGTTATAATTTGCATTTCACAGTGATAAACTTGGATGGAGAATTATATCAAAATGAGCTACATGTATGCGCAGTTCTTATCCTTCTTGTTGACCATTCGCGGCAGAAACAGACCGTAAATAGCTCTTTAATAAATCTTTGGTGTGCTATCAGCAGCTGATCGCAATGCATCATGGCGTAGCGTTGACAGACCCCTCTAACTACTCTTCACCCTTCGTCCGCGTGCTATCCCCTCTCTTCTGTTCCGGGTAGATACGATATTACGGGGATTGGTATAAATCTATGGCTCATCCATCTACATTTTATCCCCGAAGAACCAAGACACCCACGCAGAAACGCGCGTACAAGCGCACACATGAGCCGAAACGTGCACAAACACCGTCAAAATCTTCCTTCTTCTCTATTCCTCTCATATCCTGAGGGTCCCTATTCGCCCTTCTCCCTCGAGACGGTTCAAATCCGATCTCCAGCTCAACTCCACCTCCCCTGCCGGCTCCCTCGTTCCACCTGCTCTATCGAGATTCCAATAGCGGCCTTATCGAAGGCTTTGTACGATGAGGGATCGCAAGCTACCCGGGCACTTTCTGCGGTCCTCATGATATTTCACATTTATTATCATATTTCAGTTATTCGCAATCCATTCTTTATCAAGTCGAGACGTTAATAACGAAGATGCGAGAAAAGTTATAGAAGATTCTACATTTAATAGAAGTAATAATTTTGTTCGCCAAAACGTGATACTGTTATAAACAAAAAATCATTTATCTTTAATATATTATTGATTTATAATAATTTATTGACTTATAATAATGCCAGATTCTCACACATTTCATTTTAATTATTTTCTTTTCGTATGACACTGATGTACGTGCTTGAGAAGAAAAATATACTTACTATAACTTTCGACAATATATAAATATATTAATTTTACAATCTACGACGAACATTATTTAATCGAATTGTATTTTATTCAACTCCAGAAGCTCTCTCTCTGGTACTGCCAATGGATGATGATTCATAAATGATGAGAGTCCAGAATTCCTTGGCGCCATTCTGTAAATACGGAGAGCAGTTAGCTCAAAGAGAATTCCCTGCATTATCTGTACACTGCAAGTTTGTTTCTCTATTTACTCATCGCATTGAATCCAAATCAGTGCTACTCATCTACATTGGATATTCAACAGAAACGTACTATTACTTGATAGAACACCACCCTATAAGAACGAAAGAGAAGATATGGGCACACAAAATTCAACTCCTAAAGAGCTGACGGTTGCAAAAGATAAAAACTAAACGCACGCATAGGGTGCAAGAAATGAAATCACGATGCACTAAGACTTGACCGCATGCTCGAGTAATACTGAGGTTATCCTCGAAAAATCGACAGTTAAAAAAGGTGGGAATGTTTTGAGAGATAGGGAAAACTTGCTTCGGGCTCCCCCCGTTGGCGTTGGTTTAACAAAGTGCGATCGACAGCGGGGATAACAGCTGCTCCGAGTGGCTCTTCCGGTGAGAACGGGGAGAAACGGAACGATTCTCCCTTCTCACCCTAACGCCTCTCTTTCTCCCTAAGTCAAATATGGCGGTTGTCTGTCGCGAAGATGGCTTTTGAATTTCGATTTAAATTCACGTCGCAAAATGTGGTGTGACTTTGAGAGATTTATCATGAAACTTTATAATTTTATATATATATATATATATTTTATGTAAAATATCGTTGCTAGTAATCATTCTTAACTACATTCTTATTTTATATCCGCGAAACGTTCTACCGACGATTTATGTCGTGACAAAAAGATTGCCGTTTCTTACTGCACAAATAAGTTATTCGCCGACGCAAAGGACTTCTTACAAAGTCGAGTCACTTCGTTGCGTGGAAACGTGGCACTGGTACACCTCCAAACAGTACGACGTAGTTTCTTAACTTCTGCTTTCGTCATCAAACTTTCATGAGGTACCGAACGATACGTCGAGCAGGAAAAACTTGCCACGAAATTACCAAGAGCCCCGTGTCAGAGCTCGCTTCGAATGCCACAACGTAGAAGAGGGTGGAGAGCGGAAGTAGGATGAAAACCAAGCAAGAGATGGCAACGAAACAGAAAGAAAGAAGAGGTGTATCCCGACCCAAATTCAAGGGACGAGAGAAAACTTGGCTCGTCAATCAGCAGCCGGAACGAAGAAAGTTCCGGTGCGAGGACAAACGTTTGTCCTCTCGCTGTGTATCTTTGATACCTTCTCCGCGAATATACACGATGTTCGAAGCTTCGTTCTCTCTCCCCCCTTCCCCCTCCGCCCGCTCTTTCGCTCTCTATTTGCGATAGTTTCAGACGCAGTATACAATCCTGTACGTCTCATTACATCGCGCGCGACGAGAAAACGCTGAATCGTATCAGTCGAAAGGCTGGAGATTAACGGCGGAACTTTGGTGGCTAAAACAGTGATTAAGTACCGCTAACCAAAATTCAATCCGGTATTAAATTCTCAATAAATTCGAGAAATACGGTCTAGTGGAACTTGTAAATAATGAGTATTAAAATGGATGATATATTTATATTCATGTAGATAGAAAAAAATCACTGCTTAAGCATATTAAGAAAAACTACAATGAAAAATAAAAGCTGCACTATTCAATATTGTTTCCAATGCACATGACATTTTGTCGTCGGAGATAATTGCCATGAAAACACAAAGATCAGATTATTTGTGCATCGGATTATGAAAAAGATTAGAAAGAGAATAAAAAATCTGTGAATGCTGGTAGAGGGCATCGCGAGTCGACGGATGAATACATAGACATCTTCAAAGAGATGTATGCCGGAATACACCAAAGCTCGGCTAAATCATTTTTCATGACGAACGAGCGACTTCCACGAAAAGGCCGCAGCTCGCGTGTAGCCGCGACGGCGACGGTCGTCGCCCGTATCTCACCCTAGCCATCAGTATTTTCCAACTTGTCTCACGGATTCCGTCCCGCGTGCCCCCTCCACCCCCCTCCACCCCCTCTCCTACCCCTCACTGACGTAAGTAACAACATATATAAAAGTAAGTGACTCGACTCTCTCGCGGGGCGGTGATACAGGGTCCTCCTATCTGCGAAGTCTATCGGGCAGTAAACAGCGTGCGGCAGATAAGGCGGGAGATATATTATAGACTCCGTCCCGTCGCGTACGAGCGTATACAGAACGAGGCCGTGATAGCTGGCTGGCTCTAGCCAAGCCCAAAACCCGACGCTAGAGCGCGGGAGGCGCGCTCTATACATTTCGCTTCTTTTTTCGTCCGGGCTTCGTTCTGGTAAAAACGCCGCCGGCGTCTGAATACTCGCGCGCGGAGGACGGAAGTCGGTTTGCAAGCCAAGCATGGGGCGGCGGCGCCGAGCAACCCCTTATTTTACTCCTTCCTAGTCGGTGGCCCAAGTAGCTGCCTCCCTCTTCCAACCCCTCAGGATCGACTCGACTATCCTCCCCGCTCGTCGCCCGCACCCGGACCCGGTTCACCGTCCTCTACTTTAACTTCTTTCGCTTCTCGATCTTTTTCTTCTCTGGCCAATGCTCGAATGCTCGATGCTGCGATACATCACGTGCACGCTGTTGCCAGTTGACTTTCTATCTCTCCCACCCCACTTTCCTTCAGCAGACACGGAAATCTAACTCCAAACTCACCAAACGAACATTTCTCCTTTCTCTTTTGGCAAACTGCCATCTATTCGCAGATTGAAACTTCTTACTGTTAGGCTTCGACGATAAGAATTGAAAAAATCGTGATCTCTGCAACTTCCAATGTCATTTATTTCCCGGATGAATAAAATTCGTTATACCGTGGACATTTTAAGAACGGGAAACTCCATATTGTTACGCGCAATTTTCTAATTTAGACAATAGTCGCGCTTTTCGTCACAGTCGGCGCAGCAGTTGCACGAATAATTTTATACACGAGACACAAGGGAAGGGAGGAAAGGGTTATGGTTTATTTCAACGTTATTTCAAAATGCGATGCCATGTTGGGGGCAAGTTATTATACCGCTGTCAGCCACCGTACTACCCTACGTTGATCTGCATAACCATCATGGTCTCCCCTATAAAGCATTCTGGTAGAAGACCGGCCCTTTTGCCGTGACTCCAGACCACTCAATAGAGACGCGGCTATCAGCCAACCGCAAAAGCGATTACAAATTAACGTGACGTTTCTTCGCGCTTTAATATGAACTCCCGCTATGTCTCTCATCCCTCTTTCTCGCGCACCCTTTCTCGCTCCCCAGGGAGCGAATACAATTATTGTGCCTTTTGTTTCACAATTGCAGTTACTTCTCTCTGTGTTCTATTCGGAGGGTAAATGAAGACTATCTTTATTCTTGCACTCTTACGTCAATTTTAAACTAGTACGATCATGTTTCATACGCCGTTTTGTGCTAATTTTATATACTGTAAACGAAAGTTGAAGTATTGAGAAATGTTACTTGTAATGTTTTCTTTGATAATGATTGATTATAAAAAAATTTGACTGTAATGACTAAATATATATTTCTGTAAAATATATCTCATTTTTCTATATATTTATAATTGGATAATTTACTTTATGCACAGGCAAAAGCTTCTGGATTTTCACCGGTGCGGAATATTAATTATAATATACCGTGTAGAAACTTTCTTATGTAAAATATTCTCTAGTAATCTGTAAGATATTTCTAATGTCAGACTGCTTTGAAATCTGTTGATTGCCGAAAAATAAAGGAGCTGGCTAGATTTGAACTCGGGATTCCTTGTTTCGAGAAAGAGAGCGATTGTCTGCATGATCCCTTATTGGTGATGTCCCATACTACATAGCAGTTAATCATCGTGCATTATAAACAAGTAAATTTTGGTTCGAAATATAAGAATATATAAGCTGAAATTTATATAATTTATAATTTGAAATTTATATGTAATACTCATCTTGTCTCAAGATAATAAATCAATTTTATTTAATAATAGAAGAATATAGCTTGATATGTGAAAACACAATTAATTAAAGATAAGCCTTATTCGATCGTATCTGAATCGTATTGATATTTTTTATGTAATTTTATATACTCGTATATATTTTCCAAATTCATCTAATTACGCGTCGAATAAATTTTTGGTTTTGGACACGGTTACAAATTGAACAAGAATAGAATATCACAATATTAAATTAATAATCAATTTTATAATAATGATGTTCACAAGCATTATTCCCTGCCCTAAACACTGAATTTATTGCAAAAAAAAAACACTTTCAGCCAATCTTATTTAATTTGACGAAAATAAAAATTATCAATCTCATGTTAATATTTCTTTATACTGAATAACGTTGCATTAAGATTATGTTAAGAATATTTTTAATTTTATTAAAAATCCTTTCTAAGAAGGTGCGTTTTAAATCTTACAATCTTATACATATAGTCAATCAACTTTCTTGTTGAAATTTAATTGTCTGAACAGAGCAGTGTAGTAGACTTCCTCCTTTCTCGTGAAGAAAGAAAAAATATTTGTGGCACGTAAAACAAGCCGACACAAAGTTATCTCCCACATAGTCCTAGATTTACGAGATCCGCCGCTGATTTCAAAGCCACGTTAAAAATGGAACAACCTTGACAGTACGGTCTATTGCCCTCTAACTTTAACGGTCGATGCAGTCCCGTTTTTTTACTAAGAAAAAATTTTAAATGCGTGACGACCCCATCGGTGTCATTGTTACGTTTCCGCAAACATTTTTGGTCGGTCCCGTTAAGTCACACATAATTTCGAAAAGTAAAATGTGCATTCCCTGTAAACTCCTCTTCAAGGTTTCTTGTGATGGAAAATCTTATGAGAAAGATTATAGGTATAGGCTGAAATCTTTAAATTCGAAGGTCTTTCTACCGTTGTAAGTAATCGTGAGGTTACAAATCATGTTGCCTAAAATACACATATACTTTATGTTTGTATATATATGTGTGTGTGTGTGTGTGTGTGTGTGTGTGTGTAGTTATTTATATATGTATATGTATATATGGCAGAGTTTCTCCTTAATTTTGCTTATCCAATGACATCTATTAAAATATGTCAAAAAATATTACGGAGTATTTGTATTTAATATTACGCTTAAAAAATAGCTTCTGCATTTGATTTTATGGTACAATAAATTTCTAAAAGACTGACACCTAACAAATATTTTAATATAATAGAAAGGAATAAAAATTTTGGTATTATGTAATGCATTTGAAATAAATATTAAATAAAGATAATTTTGTTAAAATATACATGATAGTTCAAAGCTTAATTTTTTACTGTCAATCAAATATTTAATCACTAATCGCTTTTGAACATATTGCTATTTTATTTTATATTAATTGTTTAATATGTTTCTCTAATATATAATTTTATATAATATTTTTATATAATATTTATTTTATACAATATAATATGTAGATTTAAGAATATGATATTAAAAGATTTCATCTCTTAATTTAATTCTTTTCCATACAGAGTTTGCTCTTCTAATTTCGTGCGTGAATCTATAAAAACATCGAGACGTGCTGCTTCCAAAAGTATCACCCACCAAGATAAAATTGTCCCTCATATATTTACGTCTGGGAGGTGTTTCCCATGTAAATACTGAAAGAAACTGACATCACCGAGGAAATGCTTTGATCCCATCATCTAGATACTTAAGACGTCAGAGCTCCTTATTAAAATAATTTAAGATTTGTACGTTGCAGCATTACCAGGAAATTTTACTTTGTACATAGTTTGTATTAAATGCTTTTGTGACAAACTTTTACGATAATTTAATATCTAAAGAAAAATGATTATTTACGAGTTCTGTTTACCATTAAGAAAAAACTGAAAACAGAGATTAATAAAACTCAAAATAAAGAATTTAATATTTATATACAATACATATGTATAAATAATAACAAATATAATTTATTACTTCCATAATTATATGAATTAAACATAATCATATAAGAATACGCATATAAAATTGGTAGGCTATGCCATATAATGCAAATGACAAGGAGAAATTAAATTAACAACTAATTCATAAAGGATCAGGAACAGCCAATAGCAGGTGGACGTTGCCGTTATCTTGAACGGGGTTGTCCAACCAAGAAATAATACAAGTGCACTAGGCAGAAGAGACCAACCTACCCCTTACTATCCGCACACCCGTCGCCCGCAGATAAATCTTCCCGCCCTCTAATTGGCCTTCCCTCCATTTCCTCGGCCCATACCCATACCCTTGGTCGACCTGTTCCTTCTTCGCCTCTCCCTCACTTCTATACCTCCTTCTCTCTGTGTCCCCCTTCCTACTCCGTTCGTTTCATCTCGGTTTCACTTCTCTACCTTCCCGGGCACGGCTCCAGGGAACGTTCTCACCCTATGCGCGCCGCCACCCTTCCCTCCCACCATTCATCTCTAAACCGGCGAATTATTAGAATTATTAGACATTATATTGGCCGCAAAATGTCCGTTAAACCGCCAGAACTCAATTGTAAATTAAGATTTCTGATAATACCGTGAGATGTATGTGTTCCAAACTTAGCAGCTATTATTAAAGTTCTAGATTCATATATTAGTAGGATTTGTTCCCTGAATTTATCCGAAGAAGTATCAGATTGTCTTATATGTGTGCAATATAGTGCGCATAAATGTAAGTACAAAATACAATAAAAATTTAATTATATTAATATATACATTTTTTAATTATAGTATAATAAATTAAGATATATGTATCTATATGTATATATTTTATTAAAGTATTGATGTTTTAAACAAAAAAATATGTAAAGAGAGAGAAAGAGAAAATACTGAATGTGCTTGTTAGTAATCTGACAAGGAACTACCAAAGCTTAATATAAAATATAGATCTTGGCTAGTGTAAACGAGTCTTAACGAGTATTTCTGAAACGCATCGAGATATAATTTGTGTTCAAATCGAAAATGATTCAGCACTCGTGAAAATAACAGATACTAACCGAGAGTTACGAGCGCATCGTTACAAATACGTGTAATATTTGCAGCAGCAAGAGCAACATCAGCGAGGCTTTTGCATTTCTCCTCCTCTATCCTACTCGACCATTCTCTATCTCTCTTTCGGCCAACCAACCACCTCACAGTTCGTTTCCGTGTTGTTACATAATACACGCTGCGGCGCGGTTACGTGGATGAGGGATGAGGTGCTGCGTTGCCTAATAACCTCCCCTTTGCACAACACCCCCTGAAACCCGACTGAATTCTCCTCCAACCCCCTTGTTATACGAAGCGCACAGGATACGATGGTATTTGCGAGTGGTGCATGCAACTACGAGCAAACCACCCTGCAAGAGCACAACGATATAGAAACACCGCTTGAACATCACTGACGAGAGAGAGAGAGAGAGAGAGAGAGAGAGGAGAGGAGAAGGAAGACTAGGAAGAGGAAGAGGAGAGAAGGGAGGAAGTATCTGAGGGCACCAGGTTACGGAGAGAGAGAAGCGTGAAGTAATTATATGAGGGCGGAGCACGCTAGGCTCATCTACACCTAACACATTCATATCAGTCGGCCCGAGCCAAGGAGCTGCTGAAACGTGAAGCTCGTACATCAGGATTTCGTTGCCGGGATAGTAGACTCCTCGAGGAGTATGGCAGAATGAGTTTTCACACAGCAAAACCTATTGCTGATTCCTTTTTGTGAAATAAAAAGATAAGAATTTTTAACAAGTGGCACACGCGCAAGCTCATCTTTTAATATATATTATAAAATGTATCGTGTGTACTCGATAACAAATAAACAATGTATTGTAAGGTATTTATAGGAATAAAGGTTAAAAAAAGGCAAGAGAGAAAAACACAAATTTTAACTGAAAACACGAAATCTAAATCGCTCAAATGCCGCTTTGCCGAATTAAGAAGCTTGTGAATAAAATTTCTTATATTCAGCCACCGACGAAAAATCATTGCACGAGATAGGAGAGAGGTGGAAAGATTAAAGAAGCGAAAGAAAGATGGCGCGGAAGGAGGAGAATAGTGTTATACATTTAAGTGGATACACCTATATAGAGGGACTTACTGGGATTCAATTACCGCAACGTCTGCAAAGCACGCTATTCCCACACCCTTAAAAGACTACCCCTCGCGTTGTGCGCGTCCCTACCTTTCCATCTCCTCAAGAACGAACAGGTGCTCTTGTGCCTGCTGTAAATTGTTCCCCCTGTAATCCAAAGTAAAGCGGTCGTTTTATCCGCGCCATGGCGAGATGGATGCCTCGCTACGTCTTTTCACGTAATAGATTGCAGCTACGCAGCTAATGCTCCCGGTTTTGATCAAAATTATGTTTCTTTCCAATCCAAAAATACGACTTTTAATTAATCTTAGACAATATTAACGATAAATATCTAAGAACACAGTCAATTTTATATAGCATGGCTAAAAATGATACATTTAACTAAATAATAACATGAAATCAATACGCAATATATAAATTATTAATTAATAATATGCAATTATAACTGTGAAACTAATAAATTAAAAAAATTACGTATAAAATAAGATTTAACATAAATTTTATTTTTATTTATCTCTCGGATAAAATGTATAATTTGATATATTTTTGTTATTAAATAATATTAATTTTCAAGAAATATAACTTTATTTCTCGAAAATTCGGATTGAAGATAATAACGTTCGATATGAAAGCACGTGTGGATCTTCAAAACGTGATTTTCGAAGAATGGCAGGATCGGCTTCACCTATAGATTAAGGAACCAAGGATCACGAAGTTATAACTAAAGATCAGAGAATAGGAAGTGTTGCGTGAGGCCAATAGCAAACTTACGCCTAGATCGGTTATGTACCTTCGTTCGGTTCGAACGTAGGTACATAATTCATCGGGCGTGCACCATTGTCGGGAGCTTCATTAATACAAATGGCGTCTGCTGAATTCTGCCTCCAACCGCTCCCCGCTACGTGTACGGTAGTAACGAGAGCTTCCGTCTGTACATGTGGGCATGCAATTGTGTATGTTCGTGCGTGTTAGCGCACGTATATAGGAATAGCGAACGATAGCGGCATCCACCATGCTATGCTGAACGTGTGTGCCACCCCTGGAGACGCCGAGACGCGCGAGACATATTTTTGCAGTCCTTGTCGACTTTCATGAGGGAGTCTTTCCGCAATAACATATTAATATCCCGGAGCGTCGCGAGACTTATGGCTGTCCGTGGAAAGCTCAACTCCGGATCAACGCGGCGCCCGTTAAGGCGGTTCCATCCTGTACCGCGATGACACCACCTAACGAGTACTTTAAGTGTCGTAAAGCAAGCACCGCACGTCTCTTTATATCGTGATATCGTTAAGGAATTGTTAACTCAGCGGAAAATGTCGCTCGCGTTAAAGAAACAGTCTGCGACTCGCTACAGCGTAGACTTGGCGTGAGACGCGACCGCGCCTCTTGATGTTTTCATTTAGGATACATAACGGAATTAACGGATTATATATCTTATTATCAGTTAAAAAATGCTTTTCTTTTGTTATAAAGATCGCGATATAATTTAATAATTTTATGTGTTAATTCTTAAAATTTGATTCGTGGAAGATGACAAGATCAAGGATAACGGATCTGGTATAGGATGAACTGCTGCGGCCAGGGCCGCAGACAATGAAGCGTAAGACGTGTAATTAAGTTTACATCGCATTTATTTTTTTTTTAGCAATCGTATAATCAATGTAATATTACAATAGCGTTCAAAACGGCAACCGTCCCGAAAAACGCCGGAGTATAATCTTAGTCACAGGCAGCTAGTGCGGCCCTGGTCGCTGTCGGATTACATATAATCAGGATTCAGATTTGTAGACAATTAGTATCCTAATATATTACAAAAAAGAAGAATTTGCCACGCGGAACATTTACACAAATAACTACCACTATACATAGGTAACGCCTACCCCTAACAGGACTATGTACCTAATTGATAATGTATAGCACAGCAGAGCAATGAAATATTTGTTCCGAGAGATCCACAAAATAAATAAACTATCAACATTACATACCTCTTAAAAATACTGCGTTTACGTATTACTCGCGCATCTTCTTAGCAACTATTCGTATACATTCATTAACTAGAATAGAGTAACTGTATAGCGCCACAGATCTCTTTAGAGCAGGCGTCTAGGTACTAGATAGAATACATACATTACAATATTCGCATTTGTAATCTATCTTTTTGTCTTGCTTCTCTCAGGTCGATGTTGATTGAAAAAAAGAAACGTTTTCTCTTTCTCTCTCGTCCTCTTTCTCTCTCTCTCTCTCTCTCTCTCCACAGAATATCCTTTCCAAATTTATTTTGAAAGAGATTCTATCTCGAGACCGCGCACTCTTGACCGCTTTAGCAGGTACTTAAGCAGACGCACATCATAAACGTTTCTATACAATATTAACAAAATTATCGAATATCGATATATATATTTTTTTTTTGTACCAATCAAAAGAAGTACGATTCCGTTAATCTCACTTGCAACTGGTATACGTTTTCAAATAATAATTCTAATCAATAACGAAATGAAATAAAACAATCTTTTTATAACAAATGAGCGAAAATTACCATTAGCAAAACGAAAGTGGTAACAATATAAACACACTCTCTTATTGCTTTGCAGATAATAAAAAAAAATAACAAAAACGTAACATCAACAGACAAAATCGTCCTATTTTACTTTCTCTATCTTTTTCTCTCTCACTCTTTCTTTCTCTCTTTCTTGCGAGGCTATATCGAGTGCGCATTTTCGAGAGAAAACATATTAAACACAAAGGAAGATGAGGAGAACCGTGCAAATAGCTGTTTTGTACATTGAATTATGAAAAAGAGTCGTGCTTCCGCTAAGCTCGTCACGAACTAATCATTAACATCGACTCAATTTCGCCCGTCGAGAAAGTTAGATGCTTTTTTACGTCTTATATTTTAACCCTA
Source organism: Solenopsis fugax (assembly GCA_003595255.1). NCBI lineage: Eukaryota > Metazoa > Arthropoda > Insecta > Hymenoptera > Formicidae > Solenopsis > Solenopsis fugax. The sequence continues at coordinate 15,343 of QKQZ01048256.1, forward strand.
TAAATAGTTGTAGCCTTTTTGTTACGTATTTCAGTTTCTAAGTTGGATACAACCTATCGCAATGCACACATCGGGAGAATGTGACTCTCTTTTCGGTTGATTTTTTTTTGCAAACGACACCCCGGATCTGCGGACGTTGGCTGATTGGCCACCCTCGATAATTCAACCCCCTATCTACATGCTACTGCACCAAAGCAGAAACTACAGGTAGAGAGACCAGAAAGGGGAACGACTACAACAGAGCTAGGCTTATATGGATGATACTGTGTACTTGGATACTGATTGGTCTGGGAGCATATCGGTCAAAGTGAGCTACGGGAGGTAGCCATGGTGGGGGAAGGTTCGTCACTCACCGGGTGCAGCATCCGATTCGCCGCAACCGATAAATTGACGATCGACAGATACGCACATCGACCATCTATTTGGCATTGCAGAGACAGCGGGTGCAGCCTGCCACTCACCTGGAGCATAAACAGAAACGACGGAGTGTTAGCTTATTTCATATGTGTTACCATATATTTACAATACATTAAATTTTTAATAATGTGCAGCGAACAAAATTTTGCAATAACAAAATACAAAAGACATTACTAATTAGTAAAACAACTACTAATTAATAATTAAATTATATATAAGTTAGTATTGATTGTTGACATGTCATAATAATTGGATTAAAACGCGACATAAAATTAAAAAATTTTAAAGCTGTGAAAGACCTTTATTTCTTCTTTTAAAGACGTCATGTTAGGCCAACTGTGTTTGAGAGTTCGACTTAGGACATTTATATATACAACGTGCTAGGGACGCGATGGGTCGGGTCGCGAATGCTGGTTCAGCTTCTTTTGTAATAGAATGAATGCACATGGTGCCTTGTCCGGTCACATGCACGTTGAGTCTGAGTTTTGGTAGTGTTAGTATCTCGGGATATCAATACTTCACGTTAAGAGCGAAAGGGTTTGTCTAGGTTGCATAGGGAATGAAAGATAACAGAACTTTACACCACTAATTCTGTTTTATTTTTTTATGTTTATTCAATATAATGTATTAGATAAGAAAAAATTAAGGCTATAAAAAAATAAAAATAATAATAATTTCATATATATCTTTTAGAAATATTTTATTGTATAAGACATAAATCTAAAACACAAATTTTAATAAGCAGATACTTTTTAAATACGTATTATAAAAACATTATAAAAATTATCTTCGTGACAAACGTAGTATTATTAAACAAGTACGACAAACATTATCTAACTAAATTTTATATCTTATTATTACAAGAGAATATTAATAAAATATCTATGACTTTGGACAATAAACAGTTCTCTAGAATTCTCTTCAAACTCGTACGACCCTTGTTACTTGGAAATTGTTTACACGCCCTTGTATCTTATTTGAGCCGCCGTTTGCTGTTCGGCCTAGAATTACTTCGCCTTTCCAGAAGTACGCGACGCCCTGAAACTGAGTCTGGCGTACATACCTAAGCGTCCTTCCTGCGCGCATTTATCAGGATTTCCGAAGGAGAAACTAGAGTTTTTAAGCCGCCATAAATTCTCATACTTAAAACTCGCAAAAACCAGAAACACGATTCTCGATATGGCTCCGCTGCAAAACAACGTCGTGCATTCTGTGTAATTCGCCAAGGCACTTTCTCTATATCGGGAGTAAAAATAATGTTGAAATTATAATTTTGTGAAAGTCGCGAACACGATAAGTTGACACATCAATGTAGAACGTAGAACCATATATCGCAGAAGCAAATTTAATTCTATTTTTTCTGTCCGAATAAATCTTAACCGGTTCTCTTCTTCCGCGATATCAAGGCGATCTATTTAATCAGAATGCAGGAAACATTCGAGAAATGAACCGCAAAAGGTAAAAAGACTGGGCCTATGTATATGAAAATGCGCACGCGCGTATATTTTGTGCGAATGCGTGTCTGAAAAAGAGAAAGATAGAAGGGGTGAAAAGGGGTACAGGAAGGGAGTGGAATTGAGCACGGAGCAGTTATTATCTATCGCTCTCGTTACCACAGGTTGCTCGTAAACCGGCCGCATCAAGGGGATGGGGTGAAGTGGGATGGAGTGTAGAAGCATAGGTAGATAGGTAGATACCAGTACTCATATCGTCGTCATCGTCCCGTACTCGCATAGCACTAGGGGTAAACCCCCACTCCGCGTCATACTCATTGGTTACCCCTGTAGAATATCACGCGGAGTGCGAATGGACGGCTGTGTCTGGGGGGTTGTTCGAAAATCTCGGCTTGCCATTCTCTACGCTTGGCCGATCGTGAATGGAAATCAGGGCTGATATCCCGCCTCTTTGTGCTTACTTGTGTTAACTTTTAATTATATGTAGAAATTGTCTGTGTTATTCTTTGCAACTCTCATCTGTTCAGGATGGAACTAATAAATATAAACATTTATATATGAAGTGACAAATGTCGTAATTGTAGTCTTTTTAAAGAACATATTTTATAAAATTTATTCAAAGTTATAATTATATATAAAAAATATATTTAAATATTTGTAGTTGTAATAACATGTATGCATTTGAACAAGATTGCTGATACGTTATGATCCAGATAATAGACATTATGTAAATGGTATACCTTTCATTTATTATTACATCTTCTGTTAGTAAATTTAATTACTCGAGAACAAATTGTTCAATAATTGTGATAAATAAAATATTATAACAGAAAAAAGTAAACTCCCATCCATTTTACGCTTGTCAGGTATACAGCTCCCAAAAAGATATATTAATTCGCGCGCCGTGTATAGAAACCATAGTGGTACAAAATATGCGATTTCTCAAGGGCAGAACAGGTACACCTATGGATGCATACATCGTCGAGGCTGTGGCTGACGGGCCGGTGGATAGCTCGGAGAGGGGTTTGGATTGAGATCGAGTCAGAGTTTTTTGCCAGGACGGCGTTGAGCGAACGCGAGTACGCGAAACCCCCGTGGAGCAACAGTGAGCTCGTCCCGCGACAGGGGGCAGCACTACCATCGCACTATACCGATATTGTGTAGCGTGTAGTTGCTACGAGCAGCCGCTGCACCAGGAACTCATAAATCTCCCGGGATATAGATGGCTCTAGTGTCGCGTGAGGTTGCAAGCTACCCCATGCAGGGTGCCGTGAAACGCCCTCCCGTCCCTACCCTATCCCCTCACCCGGCCCACTTCATCGTTCCTCTCGCTCTCTCGTCGTCGCCCATCCATTCCATGACCGAATTACTGGAATCTCACCTTCCGGACCGAAGGTGGACTTTTCGAAACGAACGACGCTCGTTCATCAATACTCTAACTAATCAAAATGCATGGATATTTTGAACAGTATTCGCGCGATCTCCGCGCGCTTAAAGATTCATTAGAACCAAATAAAACAATAGCACCTTCACCAGATAAAACAGATTCATTTTTAAATGATGAGTTTTATCAGAAAATGAATAAGATAGAAGGCGTCAGCGAATAAATTAGAGTATTGTCTTCAACATTACCTATTTCAGAATACTTATTTTAGCTGACATTGCGAATTACAAATATGAACATACGATATTGTCAACGATCATTACATTTGAATGGTATAATAAAGATAAGAATAATAAAAGATTACTATAAAAGCAACAATTTTCTTAAAAAAATGAGAATTGGGTTTTTTGTGTACCTTTGTCTTTTTTATCATAAAACAGATTTTATTTACTGAATATTTTATTGTAAAATGGAAAATATTTAACGATTTGGTAATGAGTAGAAATAAATAAAAGGATTTAACTTTTATTTCTTCCTTGTGCTTCTACTTACTACACTGAGAAAACAATTTCTTTAAACTTAATCAATTTTATTGTATCAAAACAAATTTGTTATTTGGAATGGTCCAAACAACCCAATGTTTGAATCAATAAGTACGATTATTTGAATTTGAAACAATATATATATCTTTGTCTTAAATAAATCATTTGTTTGAAATGGAAGATATAATATCAATATATTTTGCCATTTTCATAAAAATAAATTATTTGTTTCATTGTTCGTATACTAATTAAGTAATATATTATTTGGTTGAAAGATATTCAAATAATAGTGTTATTTCTAATCTCTATCAAATAATAGAGATTTTTTTAACAAAACAAAATTTTTATTCAAACAAATAATGTTTCGTATAAGCATATGTTATTTCAATGAAACAAATTTCAGTCAAATTAATAGGAATACTGAATCTAAAGAAACTTTTTTCTCTGTATATATTTACATCGCAGACATAATCGATGTTTACAAGTTTTGGAGACGAATATCATTGAATCTCTTTATGCAAATAAGATAACATTAAAATAAAAAAATGTCGAAATATATTTTACACTCAGATACGTTTATCTTAAACCTTAAATAATATGCTAGATATTGCGTATTCTCAAGGAAAGAAGTGGAAGTTCCACTAAAACCGAAATGCGATTTTAAGATGCGATTTGCAAAGTCGACTTTCATGTTTATATTAAGAATCTCAAATCCTAGTTTCAAACATGCCTTAATTTCTTTTTAATTAAAAGCATTGGATTTTAATTAATCATTTGTCAGACGTTTCTTTTCAAAATTTGTCATTTCTAAAAGCATATTTTATTTGTGATCGTATTATTGCACAAAAATCTTAAATTTATTTTAAGATGAAACTTAAACTCAACAAAATCAAAATATTAATAAATGTAATTCTAGAATATGCGAAAAAGTATGTCTTTAATAATAAGAAAGAATTATATGTTGATATGCCTGCAGTGTAGGAAGAAAACAAGTATATGGAGTAGCTTGGAGGAAAAAGAGAGAACTGAAAGAAAGGAGAAAAAACAGAACAAACGGAAGATCCAGGGACCAAACAGCCAGCCAGCTAGCTAGCTAGCCAGCCAGCCAGCAAGCCAGTTAATCAGAGAAAGGAGAGAAGGCGACACTGATGATGAATCACTCGTTAGAAATGAGTGGGAGCGAAAGAGAAAGAAGAAAAAGAAAAAGCAATAAGAAAATACCCATGCAAAAAACGCACCACGTCGGAACGCGCTAGAGCGAGTCGCTAACTAACTTATCTACACATCAGAGTCTCCAACTCGTTTTCTCGCGAGAGCATAGCTTTTTGAACATGTTAGACATTAATTATAATAAAATTTAGAGAAGTCGCTTACTAGTTCAATATAGTTAAAAATATTTGCAATCACTTTATGAAGGAAATATATATACGTTCGAAAACAAACAAATTAACAAACGAATAAATATAATATACATAGTATTCTTATAATACTTTAGGAATTTAGATAACAGCTTGTATTAACAAGTAATCCAAAATATAAATTATAGGATAATAAGATTGTTGATAACTTTTACAGAATTTTTGCAATAGCGATCGACAGTTAAATCATTGGAAACAATGCGTTACGAAAAGATAACGACGAAGACCAATCGCCAACGAGAAAACTGAATTCTTCCCGTGGGCATGTCGGACAAATCCGAGGGGTCGACTTGCCGTCGCCGAGGAAATTGGGTTCGTCTTACGAACCTACAGGAGTGCGCAAGTAAAAGAAGTTCCAGTATCATCAAAGAATGTCTCGACGCCGCGCGTTTATACGCGCACACCGATAGGGCTTATACAGAAGTTGCGTTCGCTTGGTCATGGGTAATGGTTTTACGAGCGTCAAGGGTGATATAAAGAAAATGAAAAACACACCGGCGCTGTAGCATGCACGGCGTATAACTAACTACGTTGCTGCCATGTCCCCTCCTTTCCGCATCTACTTCTTAAGTTTGTGTACAGCGAGGGCAAAATCCGCTTTGCTTCGAAACATCTTTCGCTTCGTAACTTTACTTCCAATATAAAGCATGACAATTAATCGTGGAACCTCCAAATCATGATTACATTGCCCATATTTCAGTTATCATTCAATATTTGGCTTGTATATAGTAAATATTTTTGAATAAAATAGTATTTCCTTAAAATCTCTCTTTATTTTCATCATTAATTTGATTTACGTTGTTTAACTTTTGCTACAATGTTTTGTACGTTAAATAAAAAATTATGGTTCATTCAGTCTTTTCTCAATTTGCAAGTTGTACAATCCATTACGTGCTCCGTAAAGTAACTAAATATATCCTTTCATGAATTTTTTGGCGCTACTGAGATGGTGCCAAGTCGCTTATATCCATCATAATATTGAAATAAGCTTTCAAAAGTTTGCGTGGCAGTTCATTAAATTTGTTCCGTGTTGGCTCGCGTATCCGTAGATTTTATATAAAGAAAGGGGAAGGTTTTATGAAAGTTGAGTAGAGGGTACGGTAATGGTATGAGGTGAAAGATGCCAGCTAATTGTGATACACTCTGCGGGAAGTCGCGACGGTGAGCGAGATGATTGTTCGGCTATATAAACTTTAAAAGAAGCGGAAGTGCGCAAAGAACGCACAACAAAGCTCTCTCTCCCTCTGTTTCTTTTTACTTTTTTCTTATATTATTATATTACTTTCTTTATTTGTGCTCAGAACTTTTAGTTCATCACGTCCTTACGTAACACATAACTTACGTCACTTCTGGAAATATGTTTAGTCTCTTTGCAAATAACATATACCATGAGACGCTCGTTTAAAAGAAAATACATGCAAGAAAGTTATCCTGTAATGCAAATTAAAATTATTTCCATCGTAGAATCTTAAAGCTTATAAACGGAAGGACGATAAATTGAGTAGACGATTTATCACGTAAGCACGGTCAAGGAATGTATTCAACTAGTTCCACTTTTATTCTAATCTGATATCGCGCGGCATAAATAAGCTATCTAGAAACCGGAAATCCAGATGAATAGATAGCGATCGAATTAATTAGTATAGATAGTTTATAACGTAGATACAATGTAATATTCGCACATGAAAATTATCTAATTGTCTTTTGTCAGATCAAATACGAGTTTTTCTTTTGATTTAAAATGAGTTTATAGATAGCTTATTCACTTCAAGAATGTTACAAGATTTATGGATCGCCTTCGTGTCTTGATTTATAGTTAATGCCAACGTTTTGTGAACATTATAGTTCACATCATCACGGCGAGAAGCAACCTGATACCCATGGAAGTTCTAAAAGCATAGTTTATTCATTTCTTCTGTATACATACAGCGTGCAATAATTTTCATAGTGTATAATAATATTTCAATTAAAATTCATCATTTAATATACTTTCATCATAAATCTTATGCGACAAAAGTTATTTTTCTAATTAATATAAAATTTAATATGAGATATAATAAAATAAAACAAGATTTAATATATTCTTTTTTATATCAAATATAACAATTCTTTTACAAATTTAATAAATATTTATAAGTAACCAATTATACAATTATTGTGTTTATATTAATTAAACGATTAAATAATTATTAAATTAATAAATTTAATTAAATTAATCAATTAAAAACGCGGAAAACAGGCTTTAAATTAGAAACTTCAAGTTAAATAACATGCCAATTTTAAAATAGGATTTCACATTAGTATTTTTAAACTTGATATATATGCTAGAAATTTAAGGTTAATCACTTTAAACTTATTAAATTTTAAGCACATCACACTTTTTCGAAACATATTCAATTATAAATATGGCGAAAGAGAAATTGTATGCACAACTTGGCAATATTGCGATCTTTATGTCACAACTAGTTGTGAGATGGTTAAGTCATGTGTTAGATATAAACAACCAGGCATAGTAAACATATGCTACATGTGCTGTTGAGTAGCGTCTCGAAGAAGGAGAAAAAAAATTATGTGGATTTTAGCTTTTGTATTTTGAGTTTTTTTTCTAGTCGATACAATGTTCCCCGCAGTTTATTTTATGAGACGGTTCTCCATTGAATAAGACAAAAAAAAATAGGAAAAGAAAAAAAAGAGAAACGGAAAGAAGAAAGAAACAATATCAATTTTCTGTCTGTTTTTCTGCTTTCGTGTGTGGTCCTTTTTTACATTTCTAAACATTAACATTTAGGCATTCTCAGAATATTTCTATGAAGTTAGTTCCCCTTTGAAAATTACAATTATGAAAGTTGTTCCAGGTTGTTCTAACTTTGTTCCACATTGTTCCAAAGCGATATTACTTTATTCCTAACGGTTCTCCAATAAAACGAAAAAAATTGTTTTTTTAGCTGATCCCTTTTTCAAAAAAATCACACAATTCCTTGTCGCTATGGATTGTTCTAGTTGTTTCAAACACTGTCCCAAAAGAACAATTCCATAAGTCGAACGGAAATCGCGGAAAACAAAAAAAAACGTTTTTCGACAAACAGATTCCCGGAAGAAGAGTAAACGTATTTCCATTTAGTGTTACAAGTCGAAAAATCGGTCTTTTTTGATATTTAATGAGCAATAAAAATAGAATGACGTTTGAGTAGACTTGTGTCACTAACTAGAGAATACCCACCCTACTTTTCACTTTTTTGATTAGTCTATACATGTTAAAATCATACGATGAGATCGCAAAGCAGTACCACGTGCAATTGGAATCTCGGAATTTTTCTAGGACAAGTGTGCAAGATAGGTCAGGGTCTGATTGCAGGAAGGAAGCAGTTAGGCCCGGTTAAAGTCGTTAAGCCAAGTTTACGAGGTGTTACCGGGAGCGTAACCTGTAAATCTCAAAGGCATTCGAGAGAGGGAGAGAGAAAGAGAGAAAACGCGTGCCAGTGGCCGCCCTTGCAAAGGCCGCGGAAGGGGTAATGGATATAACCGGGATGTAAGAACCGAGGTAAGACTACTTGAGCGCTATAAACGCTTTTATGGATCGTAAAACGTCTTCCTTTACAGCCAATAAAGATCCCTGACCTACCCGTTTGGCGAGTGGGTAACAGAACGCGCGCGCGAAGAGAAGACGGTGATCGCGCATCGATCTGTCGAAATCACGCTTTACTACGCAATAAAATCACGCGGCATCGTACTTTATTTTCTCTTCATGGGACTGCGAATCGTGGGTTTATTGGATTATTGACCGATAGCTCCGGGAATGCATTCGCGGAGAAAATGTGAATAGCCCTGCCGACTCAGCACGGTGCGCATTTTATACGACACCAATACCTGCACACGCGCACACGGGCGCGGCGCGCCGATTCGACTCACCACGCCAAGAAACAGGAAGGTCGTGAGTTACTATATAACCACGTCGATAAAAACAAACCATAAAGCGCATTACGGGCGATCATCGAACTACCGCTCAATATATCCTGCTTGGTAGGTAGAGACAACCCCTAAATTAAGTTTCGTACCGACAGAGACGTCGGTAAGAGAGGCAGAATATTATCGACCGAGTAACGCCAATTCGTGCTGCCACCTATCATGAAAATGGTTCAAGTGGATGTAAAATATGTACCCCGCGGAGTATTACATGGAAAGATTCAAATTTTGAATGTCATTTTTCGTATTTCACATATTTTACGTACATTTCCTGACAATTAGTGTAACTAATGTATACTTTAATAATTTTAGGTAATAAAATAACAATCAATTTTTATAATAAATGATGAACCAACGCTAAAAGATAGATATCCACGCCTTAGCCACGCCCACGAACGCGGAAGGCTGAAGCAGCCATAACTTAAACCAGAAACTACTGAAACCGATAGATGGCATTGCCATTGATTTTCATATATTATATGTGCACATGCATATAGAATATAAAGAAAAAAAAAAGTTCAAGAGTTAAAGACCACCTAACGTTTCTTACTTAAAAAAAATTTATTAATAAATCTAAAAATTGATCAAGACTAATCATAATAGTTATAGGCAAATAAAAAAATCTTGATTAAATACAAATAACTTGCTCGTTTTTTTATTAATTATAAGCATGTTTACTGTGCGCAATACGGTATATTATACATTATATGTATATTGCATTCATATACATATAATATAATATATATATTATATATTATATATAATAATTATATTTT